>VDFB02000015.1:569064208-569101090 GCA_007258455.2 Sequoia sempervirens | reverse complement strand
CTCACATCAAGGAATTGAAGTTTGTGTGAAGTGTGAGCTAAGCAATGTTAGCAAGTCAAACCCTATTGACCTTTTTTTTTGGGATTGTTGTGATAACAACATGACATTTCATGGTCATAAAAGTTAGTACGTTCCTATTGGTTGGTGAAACACAATTTGGAACTGCTCTTATAAAGTGACACAACCAATTGATAAATAATTATTTTTTCGCTATATGCACCTAATTCACACTCATCAATGCAATTTTTTAATTTATTTTTACCCTTGAACAAAAAAAATTGGTATGATTTGGTTGGTAACATTTGCACAACATAACATAGTTATTAATTTTTCTCTTTGGCATGATGTATAATGCCTTCTAATACCTTTTTTCACCAACACTCACATGGCTCCATTTATATCAACTTGAATGCTAGTCATCTCAATTTCATATTTTTTGAGGTTCATAAGAATTGACAACATGACCTTTTTACAATGTGGTGTAAAGTGTAGACACAACTGCAGGTCTCAGGCTTAGTGCTCTATCTCTAACAAGACCTTTAATTATCCTCAATTTTAGTTTAGGATGACACATTTTAACCCTATCCACCAGGATTTACCTATAATCCTATCCTTTAATGGGTTTGGTTGTGTATGGAAAATTTATGAAACTTATGCCTTTAAATTGATAATCTCAAGTCATGTCCCACTACAATCATCTATTTACACCACTCTACTATATTTTTCTCTTCCTTTGCATTCAACACTATTGGAGGACCTTTTTTTAAAGTGCAAGTTATACCACTTAGCTAGTTAGTCAATATGTTAATAGGGATCCCCCAATTATTTGTTGCACCTCTAGTTGAGAATTTGTTATCCTTAACATATTTAAGTTCTCCATATATATCATATTTAATTCACTTTCAATGCATTAAAATATTTTAGTACATTCACTTAAACCATCACCTCAACTGGTTATTTAGTGGTTAGAATAACACCTTGAATTTCTTCATCTGGTGGGAGTTGTACACCTCTTTTATTTGGATGGAATGTTGTTCTCAATCTCTTTGCACCGTGTTTGGTTTTTATTTAGACTTTGGTTCTTCATCTAAAAATATTTAAAAGCAATAAGATCATCTTCATTATTGACTATTAGAAGCATAAAATGGTAAAGAATCATCATCATTCCCAAAATCATTAGCTCTTGAAAGAAATCCTTAAACCTTTAGGTGGAGAATCTAACAAGGTCATAAATGTGACTTTCAAGATAAACACATGTAAATCCACCTTTACTGTGATTATGACAAACAAACAAAGTTATGATTAAGAGAGAGGGCCTAAGTGGTGCACCCTAAATTGAGGGGTTGACATGGCCTTATGCATGAAATGTTGGTACTAAAAAAATATTTTTCCACATAGAGGATATGAACAATTTGAATATTTTGTTCAAATGTTTCTAGCTAAAGGCTAATGAAACTCTAGCTTTTACATAGTGAGTGAAGAGATAAACATGCAATTGCTTAAGGGATAGTGAAAGTTTATCAAGAGTATTAAGCATTCAACTTAACAATGTAGCTTCCCTTCTTAGGGATTTAAAGCTAAACACCATTGAATTTTTTTTTATAATATATTTCATAAAATTAATCTTTTAATTATCATACAAGGGGAAAGTTTAGAATTGTGTCCCACTTTCATAAGAGAAATGACCAAGACAAATATTTTTTTTTAACTTTTAGTGTCTAAAAATTGATATTTATATTTTAAGTTTTAAATGATATAAACTAATGAAATGTGAAACTCTTAGTGTAGTTTATGTTTATAGTTTTTAAAAAACTAGTTAAATGTAATTTTTTAAAATTTAAGAGAATATTTTAATTGTTGATTTTTTTGGGGAAAAGTGAGGTTGATAGGATGTAGCAAAAAGTATAGTAGATTTATTTTTTTCTTTTTCTCACTTAGATAACTTACAAATCTAGTATGTGGAGAAAAAATATTTAATTTTTAATGAATATTTATTTTTAATAATTTTTAAAGTCAAATTTACTCAAATTTCATATTTTTGATGGGTTGTTATCTTTTATCTATGGGTTTAACACATGAACATACATATACTGTATACATACTCTTTCAGAGAGAACTCTCTCCTCTAGTGTACTATATTTATATTTATATATAGGTATTTTATTTTTTTAAAAATTTCTAATCAGTCTCATGTTTAATTATAATAACTTATTTGTAATAAATGAAAAAATCATAATAAAATTGTAAGCTCTAATTTGAAAATGCAAATCGGAAACACAAATACAAATGAAAGTTCCTATTTCAAACCAAAACAAACCTCAAATAGAGCATACAAAGGAATTCAAAATAAAGCAATAACACAAGCAATAAAACAACACTACCAAAGGACTCCATTGTAAATTTGATTTGCTCTAATGATTGTTTGAAACGTGGATAATGTTCTACAAAAGATACCTATTTTGATAGTATATAATTAACAAAAAGGAATGGATGGAATGCTACTTCAATTTATAGATTCTTGAGAGAGGTAATCTATGGTGGAGATATGATGAGAAGATCAACGATGGAGGATGAATGCAAAGAATTCCTTAGGATTAAGGAGAGAATGGAGATCCATGATGGAGGTTGTTGGAATGTGAAGGGCTAGCATGAACTTACCATAAATAGTAAGTTGTTGCAACCATGAGTGATGTGGGGGATAAGTTATTTAGTACCCCCTTTATTCTTGGAAGTTAGTGGAGAAATATCATTTAACTATTGTAGTCATGTGAGGTGTAAAAAAAGTGTAGTTAAATAATAAAATTATTCAATTATATGTGAGATAAAAATTGGACCAATTAAGTAGCAAGATTATTTAATTAGGTAGGGCACATTAGATGAAGGGGATTTAACTAGATGTAATTATTTAGTTGATTTAGATAAGCCGTGTACTAGGGAAATATTTGGCGTCTACAAAAAATAATTAAAATATTTATAAAAAAAGTGTTCAATTCTAAACTTTGAGCTTTACTAAAGGGTATTTTTATATTTTCATGAAAATGTCTTTGACTAGATGATTTTCAAGTTAAAGTTTTTTTTGTTGAATTTTTCCCTAAAGAGGGGTTAGATTGCCACATAGATTAGCACCTAAACAATTTCAACAAAACAAATTTTCCATTAAAATTTTCAACTAAAATTATTGGTATTTTAAATAGGTTTCAACCTACATTTTTTTCTTTTTTATACAAGTTTTTGCTAAAAAAAATTAGTTGAAAATTTTTTTGGGTGAAAATTTTTCAGCTAAAACTCCTTTTATCATGTGGCTTTGGTCGAGACCTTTTCGACTAAAATCCTTTCAAGTGATTTTTTTTACCTAAAATTATTTTGTTGGCCAATAGTATAACACAATAATGGATTTTAACCCTCAACTAATATTCTAATACAAAAAAAAACATAGGAATATGCAACTAGGAATTTGAATAAGAATTTATAACTTGAGTTTGACAATCATAGTATTGGTTAAATAAAAGATTAGTTAGGGTCAATACAAAAAATAGTTTATAACTTCACTTTCATAAGTTATACTATTGTTATTAGGTGTTATACTAATACTTCTATAGTTGTGCATTCAATCGATTGATTTGTAGCTCACTTTTGTCTTTTACTTATAGAGCTGATAGAAGTTATTGAAGGGTGGATTTTCATAGTTTGCTTGAAAACCAATTTCTCATTTGTATGAAAATGATAATATTATGAAGTTTAAAAACAAACAAATATGTTATCTATTATATAATCAATATGTTAAAGAGGTGATGCAATTCCTATCATAATTTTGTTTGTGTACTCTATTATATTCTAAGATATCATCAAGATATGTTACTTATTAGTATCAACCATTTTATTTTGTTATGTTAGTTAAAATAAAGTATCTGACTATGCACTATACTAGACACTATTATCAATAAATTTATAATTCTTAACAAATACCTATATCCTTTACCTGAACAAAATTTGAATTTTTATTTCCATGGAATGGAAATATATAAATATAATCAAAACTTATAAAACATACACAAGTAACAAGCAACATGAAATTACGGACATGTAGAAATATAATTTAAACTTACAGCATATAGAGTTTTGCAAGAAACTATGAGCATGAAATTAAGGAACTATAGAAATATAATTTAAACTTACGTATATATAGCTTTACAAAAAATTATGAGCATATGAATTAAAATCAAAAATTTGTCAGTAGATGGCATATGAGAATTTTTTTTTTTTCAGGAAGTATATTTTCAATTGAGTTGCATATAATTTGAGGTTTATTTTCATGTTTTGATAGTGTAGATTGGGGCGACATTTGCAGCTATCATTGTGTAGCATTTAACAAAGATTTTGTAAATAGTTATTGAAGGCAAATACTTTCTATGCATGAGAGGCATGACATGAATGAGAAGAAAAGGCGTGGAAATGAGGGGATATACTAGACCACACATCAAATAGCTTTGTTGATACATTGAAAGTCATTTCCATAGGTTTGGATTGTATGTAAGTTGCTCCAAATAATAGTTACTTAATTCATTTCACATGCATTTAAAGAATTTTATAAAGTCATGTTTTTTTTTAATAATATTTTAGCCTACATTTATGTTCCACTTTCTTTGTATTTGGTGTGCTCTCAATTTTGAGAGGTGGTAGTAGTGCATGGAAGATGGAGGAGGTTGAAATGTTTTCTTAAGAGAGATATAGGAGATGTATACAATACACAAATTTATCATTGATATTATGAACGGTATGTAATTTATGCAATTATAAGTTCACTATAATTATATGAGTGTACTTTTGATTGAATTCAATATTGCTGATGTCTATATATGACTTTTATTTTACGTTGCGTGCAATCCTCAAAGAAATAGGACCACTAAAATTTGAATACCTAGTGACACATTGTGCCCTGAATTATATTTTATTTGATATTAAATTTCACACAAGACATGAAAAGAGAAAACTTAAAAGGGGTTATGAAGTAGATATTGAAGATGATGGAGAAGGAAAAAAGTTAATAGATTTATCAAGATTTAAAACTAAGCACAACTTTATTAGATGATTGAGGCATTGAAGATAGGAGGATTTTTATCATCTTGATCTAGCTTCTTGTTCAAAGATGATACCTTGCATGAGAAGCACCGATTTCATATTTGTGTCCCTTCATGGAGCAAGGGGACTTGCATTTCATGGAAAATCTTGTGGGTGTAATTAATGCATTCACCATGGTCCAGTTTCTTTTGTACAATAGAGAAGGGATTGGCTCCAACAACATTGGAGAAGGGATATTGACACTTTCAAAGGAAAGTGGACTCTCAAAGGAGATTTTTTCTCTCATATGAAGCATTAGAGGAGAATTTTGACAAAATTGAAGGAGATTTTGACTCTCAAACCAAATATGTTCTCTTTTTGTGTATGGAGGATGAGAATATTTTATGTTTTCTTAAGTTGTATAGATTTCTTACAAGTTTGAGAATCAAGAGATCTACTGGTGGAGTTAGTTTGGTGTTTCCTAGGTGAGTGAGAAGAATTGGTGAATGTGCTTCATAAGTTTTTAGAAGGCTTGTTGTGTTTAGTCCTTGCAATGTTTCATCCTTTATTCAAATTGATGTAATAAGGGGAAATTTTTATTTATTACATCATTAGATAGTATAAATTAGATTAAACAATATAATAAATTAGCATATATAGATGTTAGTTTATAAATAAATTAGCATATAGATGCTCATTTATAAATAAATAATGGGTAAAGTTAATTGTCAGTTAATAAAACAAATGTAAGTTTCTTGGTAGTTATTCCCATAATTAAGTTGGGAAATGTAAGGCTATATTAGCCCATGCAATGTAATGAAAAAAATCCTAAATAAATCAAATAATAATTTATTTTTTAATATTTCTATGTAGCAATGGTTTGATCTGCAACATAGTTTCATGCTCTACCATTTTTAATATTGTTGAAAATGTTGTGGTAGATTAAAAAACTAGAAACATTATACCAACTTGCTGATAATGTTGTGGTAGATAGCATATTGGAAAAAGTATAGCAACTTGTAGAAAATTTATATATGGGTTTGTAGCAAAAAGCTCGTAGAGAACATGATGTATTTATAGCCATGCCATTCAATAAACTAATTTTTGGTGATTTGTGCCCTTTCATTTGATTGGATGAAATTCATTTTTTGTGTTACATCATTTCATTGATGATGTATGAGAGGTAAATTAATTCAAATTTAATCTCACAATTAATTCTTTTCTCACACTCATCCAATGCAAATAACACCAAAGATCATAAGTTTTATCTTTGTAACTTTTGCACAACTGGGTTGCAATTTGCAACCAGCAAACTCCTTCATTCAACAAACTAAAAATTCAACAAGAAATTACATACAACCGCAAGGGTTGTGGGTTGTTACATGCCCTTTTAGATGCATACAAAAATCAGAAATGAAAATGGATTTATCTTCACCAAAATCCTAGGTTGCAATACAACCTTTCACTTGCAACACAACCACACACTTACAGACAACCTGTGAGGGTTGTGGGATGTTACATGCCCTTGGAAATGTATTCAAAATCATAAATGAACATAAAAATATTTCCTCAACAATCAAAGGTTGGATCTCAACCTTCACACCTGCAAACAACACAAACTCCAACAATGCAACTTCACACATCACTCTGTGCAACTCCAGAAGATGTCAAATCATCTACACACCCATCAAATCTGCCATCAACATCAACAACACTGTAGAGATATGCTACACCTGGTCTCTCCTATTTCCCTTCTCTAGAAAGACTAACTCCAAAATAAAATGAATTTTTCTTTTGTATTTCTTGGGATTTGCATTACACTGAATTTGCATACCATTTGGATTACATTACCATGAATTTCATTCAAATTTCCCAATCTCTACACCAGTCTATCCAATTTTCCCAATTTTCTCCAAAAATCAAATAAAATATTACAATAAAACAACTCCACTACACCCACTACCTGCTGGAGGATTTTATGGCTTTCAATCCAACATTGCTTTCACCAATGAAAGCAAAATATGCTTTTTCCCATTCATGGGTGCCCACCTCTGGCTTCCTATTTTTTAGGAATCCTATTTGGTTGCTTTAAAAGAAAAATTCAAAGAAAATATAACTCTAGAAATCCATGCCCACATTTTGTACTTTTTCTTGATTTTTCAGTTTTACCAAACTTGGTCTCCACTGCAATGCCATCAATGAATTTGACTCAATTTAAATGGAAAATTGAAATTACAATCATATGACATGAAATTGCATCTCTCCCACAATCAAAATTTTAATTTCATAAATCAAATGAAATTCCACTCAAAAATTAACCAAAAAAAAAATCAAACCCTTTTTTTTGGTGATACAAGATTACACAAGGCCACGGATGCTCCTGCATCAGACACCCACGGTATTTGAAAAGTGATAATGTCACTTCTCTAATGGATACCCAAGACAAGTAATATCAGCCTTAGATAACCATGATGCATCCTCCATAGGTCTCCCAAACCACTTCACAAGATACTCCATGTATTGCTTCTTATGAGTGCTTCTTTTCACCCTTCTATCAAGAATTGATTCAATCTTTTCTTGATCAGATTTTTGTATGAAGTCTTGTGGCTTCCCCTTTGCTGCAACTTGATCATTTTTGTTCTCATAGAACATGGTTAGATCAGAAACATTAAATATAGGAGATATGTTAAGATCACTAGGCAACTGAACTTCACATGCATTACCAGAGTCATGCCTTTTCAACACCTTGCATAGTCCAACCTTCTTCATTTTCAGCTTGTTGTTGGTGCCAACTGGAAACCTCTCCTTCTTCAAATGTACCATCACATTATCTCAAATCTGAAATTCCTTATGTATCCTCTTCATATCAGCATTAGCCTTGTATGAAATGTTCATTTTTCTGATATGTTTTCTCACCTCTTCGTGCAACCCCTTCATGTGCTCTGCAAAGTCCTCTGCATCTGCACTCTTCTTCACACTTCTGTCAATCTGATTTAAATATGAAACACCTATAGGGCTGCTTCCATAGACAATTTGAAATGGATATTTACCTATGCAACTATTGACTGAGTTGTAGGAAAACTCAACTTGAGGTATGACCAAATCCGACACCTTTGGTTTGCTCCAACTAAACATCTCAGCAGATTTACCAAACTCCTATTCACCACCTTGATTTGTCCATCTGTTTGAGGGTGGTATGCTGAGCAAAATTTCAGATCAATATTGAGCTTCTTCCACAAATTCCTCTAGAAGTATCCCACAAACTTCGTATCCCTATCCGAAACAATGCTCTTTGGAAGGCCATGAAGTCTCACAACCTCACTGAAAAAAAAATCTACAACATTCATTGCATTGTTAGTCTTATGAAAAGGAATAAAGTGTGCCATATTAGAAAACCTATCAACCACAACAAAGATAGAGTCATATCCTCTTGGTGTCCTTGGTAAACCAAGCACATAGTCCATTTTTATGTCCTCCCATGGCCTCTTGGGTGTAGGTAGTGGCTGATATGAACTGATGTTTTGACTCACCCCTTTGGCTACTTGACACACACCACAACTTTGCACATACTTTCTTAGCTCTTATTGCATTTGTGGCCAATAATACTTCTCACCTACAAGTGTCAATGTCTTATCCATTCCAAAATGACTTGCAAGTCCACCACTATGCTTTTTCTTGATTAGATTTATCCTTGTTGAACTTCTTGGAATGCACAACTTGTTACCTCAGAATATCAAGCCATATTGGATGAGATAGTCCAACCACTTTTTCCTATCAGTTGAAATAGGAATTTTTCAAACTCTCCATGCTTCCCTAAAATCAGGGCCCTCTTCATAAAAATCCCTCAACTCATCAAATCCAACCACCTCAACCTGTATCTCAACGTACAAGTTTTGTCTTCTACTCAAGGCATCTATGTTTTAAAACAAAGGTATAACTTTCCAAGAACTCAATCCATTTCATATGCCTTTGACTAACCTTACCTTGGCTGCCCAAATATTGTAATGCTTGATGATCAATATATAAAACAAACTCCTTAGCCAATAAATAGTGTCTCCACTTTTTCAATGCTTGCAAAATACTATAAAATTCTTGATCATACACTGAATACTTCTTCTTAGCATTATTTAACTTCTCACTAAATTAGGCAATATGTTTACCTTCTTGGCTCAAAACAACTCCAATGGAACTACCGCTTGCATCACACCCACTTGGAAAACCTTGTTGAAATCCAGAAGTGCTAACATAGGTTGCTCTGTAGCTTTTTCCTTCAACACATTGAAAATCTTTGCTGCCCCTGAAGTCCATCTAAAATCCTTCTTATCATGTCTCATGGTTTTTGTTAGTGGGGCACATATGCTACTAAATCCTCTTATGAAATTATTGTAGAAACTAGCTAAACCATGAAATGATCTCACCTCGATCACTGTTTTTGGTGTAGGCCACTCCAAGATTGCTTTCACCTTCTCTGAGTCCATCTTGATGCCCTCACTTGACACCACAAAACCCAAGTATACTAATTCATTGTTCACAAAGTTGCACTTCTTAAGATTGATCAAAAATTTCTCTTCTCTAAGCTTCTCAAAAACACATATAATATGCATCAAATGTTCCTCAAGCATTTTAATGAAAATAAGAATGCCATCTAAATAAACAGTTAGAAACCTCCCAAGAAACTCCTTCAAAACCTCATTCATAAGTCTCATAAACATATTGGGTGCATTGGTTAGCCCAAATAACATGACCAACCACTCATACAAACCTTCTTTTGTCTTGAATGTCGTCTTCCATTCATCTCCCTCTCATATCCTTATGTGGTGATACCCACTTTTCAAGTCAATTTTGGTGAAGTACTCAGCTCCACTCAAGCAATCCATGATGCCATCCATCTGGGGTAATGGGAATCTATATTTGATTGTGATATTGTTGATAGCTCTCGATTCTGTGCATAGTCTCCACTCTCCTCCCTTCTTAGGCACCAATACTATAGGAACTATACAAGGACTTAAGATCTCCCAAATCAACCCCTTCAATAAATCTACAAATTGTATATTCATCTCTTCACTTTCTGTGGGTGACATTTTATGGGCTGCCTTATTGAATAAAATTTCCCCTGGAATCAAATCAATTGTGTGACTAATTTTCCTCATCAGTGGAAGTCCCTCTGGTGCATTATCCGATACAATGTCTTTGATCTCTTTCAACAAATCTACAACTTCTATAGGAATTTCTTCCACCACCTCATTATTATTCTTTGGAATGATGGAAAAACAAACCTTCTCATGCTTCATACCATCAAGAAATATCCTTGCATCAACCAAACAAACTCGAGCTTTGCCAAAAACTTGAACACTTTCCTCTTTCAAAGGCTTCAACTTATGTTTCACTCCATCTTTTACTATGGTGTAGGTGTTGGCACACCCATCATGAATAGCTCTCCTTTCATACTTCCATGATCTCCCTAGAAAATGTGACAAGCATGCATGGGAATGATATCACATAGAATCTCATTACTGTAGTTTCCAACCTTGGACCTCACATTGCATTGCTCATTAACAAGTAGCTTTGAGTATCTTGCACCCAAGCTATCTAGTGTGGTTTAGGATGTTTTCTCTTCTCAAGATTCAACATCTTCACCATCTCCTCAGACACAAGATTATCCGTGCTTCCACTATCTACAATAATGTTACATACTCTCCCTTCACATTTGCACCTTGTTTTGAAATTTATTTTCCTTTGTATTGGTTCACTGTCATCATTAAGGAGTGATCTCCTTGTCATCAAGACTTCTCCTTCTTTTGCATCTTCATATTGTGAGGAAGGTGCCTCTTCCTCTTCATTGACATTTTCTACCCTTCCTTGATACTCTTGTCTTCTTCTTGATTTCTCTTTGGTGTGGGGAAAATCATAAGCCCGATGTCCCTCTTCTCCACATTTGAAGCAAGTGCCTCTGAATGGGCCTCCACCAAAGCCACGCCCTCTACATCTACCTCTGAAATTTTGTTCTCTTGAACTTTGTCTTTCATCATACTTCACTGCCCTATTGCTGCCTTCTTCATTTTTGGATCCCTTTTTCTGATTATCTTCATTCTTGTAGGTTCTTCCACCTACCTTGCCTCCACATCCTCTTCCTTTTTGCTTGTTTTGAAGCCTCTTGTTTAACCTCTCTTCAAATTTTAAATCTATTTGATAGGCATCCTCCATTGTTAGAACTCTAACAAGTGCCACCACCTCTTGAATGCTTGACCTTAATCCATTGATACGCCTTGCAAATTTCTCCTTTGTCACCTCTAAATGTTTGGTTCTTATAAGAATTCTATGGAATTCTTTTGTGTACTCTTTAACTAATTTGCTGCCTGGTTTTAGACCTTGCATTTTTTCTTAAGCAAATCTAATTCATAGGCTATTAGAATAAATTGTATTTTAAGCTTCTCCACCATTTTATCCCATCTAGTAATATTTTCTTTTCCTTTTCTTCCCCTTTCTAATTGAACCTCTCTCCAACATATAGAGACATGCCCTTTCAACCTTGTTTTGGCATATCTTACTTTGTCTGGATCCTCTATCTCTTCAAATTTGAAACATTCTTCCATCTCATTCAGCCAATCCACTAATTCTTCTAGATTTAAAATCCCATTAAAGGTAGGAATATCCATTTTAGGCCTTTTCCCTAGCTTTGATAATGCAATTATTAGAGGATCATTGGCAATTGTTGTTGCTCCTGCACTTGCTCGACTTCCATCTTGGATTCTAACTTGACTAGCAATCTTTGTACTTTCATCATCATTTCTTGGGTCTCTTACCCTTGCAAATCCCCTTATTTCTTCTTGTAGAGTCAACTCAACCTATCTTCTCAAAGCTCTAAAATAATCATCCCTTATGAAATTTTCTCCTCTTCCTCTTCCTCTTCCTCTAGCAGACATGGTTGCAAACCCACAACACATAGATCCTAGTGCAAGCTGCCTCTCTTTGACGGTTTACTCACACACTCAAGTTCAACCTCACTCTGATACCACTAATGTATGAGAGGTAAATTAATTCAAATTTAATCTCACAATTAATTCTTTTCTGACACCCACCCAATACAAATAACACCAAAAATCTGAAGTTTTATCTCTACAACTTTTACACAACTGGGTTGCAATTTGCAACTAGCAAACTCCTTCATTAAACAAACTAAAAATTCAACAATAAATTACATACAACCGCAAGGGTTTTGGGCTGTTACATGCCCTTTTAGATGCATGCAAAAATCAGAATGAAAATGGATTTATCTTCACTGTAATGCCCCGTCTTGTAACCTAAGGAATGTTGCAATTGTCTACGAAAGTGAAATAATTTTTTTTTTTAAAGTGTTAATATTAACTTTATTAGTTGCATACATTCTCTAAGTTACGCGACGACACACTACTTGAAAATCCCTTAGACGACTTTGGTATTTAGCATTGCATATATTTAGTTAACATTAACTTAAAAGTAAACATTGCATAACATTTGGATTCCATTCATGAAAGTATAAAGTACATATAAGATTCTTACATTGCATTGGAAATGACATTACAATACTCATTCTCCAGATGAGGTAGATCAAACAATAGTTTACAATTACATATTACAATTGTTCACCTCATAAACAATTGAGGGATGTTATATTATACAAGTTTTCTAATGATGCAATAAAGGAAGTACACATTTATCCCAATACGAGCTCTCCATCCATGAAGCTCTCGTTGCCATGATCATAAACTGGGGACCCAACAGAGTAAGGTGCACATTCCACCCAACCATGTGGTACCCGTAGGTCCACCCCCCGTGCTAGGAGATAGTAACAAGGTTCCCTAGACATAATCTACTAACCCTAGACACAAGTACATACTTAACTGGTGGTTACATTGCTCCCAAAATTAGGATAATCAAACAGACTAAGTTTACAAGGTAATCTGTTATTTTAGGTGGAGTGTCATCAAAATGCTGCAAAGGTTACCCTGGTGTTTCTTCCTAGGTTTTGGCCCCCAACTTGGGTTACTCTAGTAACCTCTTACGAAACCTGGCCCCTCATGCAAACTGTTGCGGAATTGAATATCTTTTAAAGTAACAAGATATCAATTTTCCATCCCAGGCCTTCTCAACTTATTCTCAAGACTGAACTAGCTCTTGAGTCTATAAGTGAGGCATATTAATCTAATTAAAGATTTTAAGCTAACTAATGTTTTGTTTTAGTTTCCACTGACTTACTAACTCTACATAAGTTACCCTAGCACCACTTTGTGTGTCGGCCCTCACACAGAGCCACTCCCCTAAAAATAACAAAAGGAATCTAAGTTCCCTAACTAAGGTAAACAAGGTGCACAATAATTCAACATATATTTCTACACATTTCATAACGAACATCAAGTCTATGTTCATAAATCCAGTGTGTCTAAACACCATGCAAAAGCATGTACACAACCTTAGTCAAGACAAGAATTCTATTTAAAACAATTACAATTCCCACATTATACAACTCATCTGGAAGACTTGTACATCTAATACATTCCCAATTTGCCCAATAAAAAGAAACACAATTTAAAACAAATCAGGAAAAATAAACATCTACTATTAGGATTTACTAAATCCAATCAGATCATAGAAAAACTTTAAACATAAAATTGTTCTATTTTGAAAATAATTCATCTCCTATTTAATATGAGAATCTAAACTACAATTTTTCCCAATTCCAAAATCATGTACAATAATGAAATTCTATTTTCTCTACTTAATACACTTCAATATTGACTATCTTTTAATAATTTTCCATATACTATTAAGCATCATAACATACATTTGAATAAATACACAATAAAATATTATAATAAGATATCTATTTTAATTAATTGATATTCTTCATTATAATATTTAACTTATAATCCCACAACAAAAGCACAAATTATAACTTATATATTTTATAACATATATATTTACATTACATATATAATATATATACATTTAATTACATATATTACATATGAAATATATTTTATATATATATTATAACTTATAAATTTAAAAGTAATTTTTTTTTTAAACATTAAACAAAATAAAGAATCTTTTAATAATGATTTGGGCAGGGTCGGCTGTCTACATAGCCGAACCCTCCATGGGAGGGCACGACTATGCAGGCAATGCCGATGTTTCCCTCACTGCTGGCTCCCCTATGGGGGTCGGCCATGGGGATAGCCCCCTCGAGCCTTCACTAAAACAAAGATTTAAATTTTATTTTATTAAAAACGTAGAAATTTATTCCAACAATTCTCTTAAACGAATTCGCGTATGAAAAAAATTATAATAAAATTTTGATTCAGAGACTTGACAACAATGAAAATTATTTATATTTGTATATTTGTTTATGTATATGTATATTCTACTATTGTTCATATACATATACTAATATACATACATATATATATATATAATTCCATTTAATGAATAAATTTGTTCAGATTGGGCAATTATTTTTCACAAGGTTTGTTACAGGTAATTGAGAAATTTAACAATGTACATAATTATTTTCTCATAAAAACCTCAATTCAACCACATAGGGTTTCAATTTCATTTTTTGAAGTAAAAGATTTTCTTCACAATTTAATTACTCAAATATTTTCTACAAAGAGAAAGCTACAAAAGTTTTCTTTTGAGTCTCTTTCGTTTTCCCTGATTTCTCTACAATCTATGATTTCTTGAAATTTATACAGAAATCAACAAATCCTTACAGAAAGATTACAGTAAACAATTTTTCTCGAGAAGAACAAGGATTTTAACAAAGTAGAATTTCTTTTCATAGACATTCTTTTCAAAAGTAAACAAATTAAATACACAGGGAAATACTTGTTTTCCTGTAGCTTCAGAAACTTGTCTGTAGAAGAAAAGTTTTGTTTGCCTGATGCGTGCAATCTTCAAAGCCCCTCCAGAACACCAAATCCAGAAAGATGCTAATACCAACCCAAAGAGATCTTCCAGAAATATACAACAAATCCAAAGCAAAATTCACAAATTTACACAAATCAATATTTTTTTGCAAGAACCCTGTTCTTTTCATTTCCCGAGAAGTTATTTCTTGTTTCCCCAAATCCATAAAAAAAATCTTCTAAGAGAATCCTCAACAAACAAAAATCAATTAATTTAACTACCACACATGTCGAGAAGAAAATATCTTCTAACCACCTCTCAGATGATTCTTTCTTTCTTCCTTATCAAGAATTCATGCATTTAAAGAATTAAAGAATTCAAATTTTAAAAATGCAATTTCCCTTTTCTTTATTTAATTAATTTATTTAACAATTAAAATACCATTTCCCACATAATAATTAATTTTAAATTTAAATTTATTCACACAATTAAAGCAATTTTAATTTAATTAATTAAATAATTTTAATCTTAGTGATCAAATTACTTAACCAAACAAACTAATTAATTAATTAAATAAAATGTAAAACTTTATTTTCAACATTTAAAATTAATTTAAATAAACAATAAATAAAAGAATATTAATCTATCATTAAATTAACAAAATTTTCCTTTCAAAACAATTGATCCAATCAAACACAAACAAGACCACCAAAGACTCCAGACTAAAATTGACAATATATTGTGACTGGGTTTAAGACTAGACTAGGATGAACCTTGTTACTACCTCACAATCAACATTTCCGTTGAGTCTTGACACGCTCAGACCTGAGTAACCAGGTTGAGTCGGTGTCATGTACCTGCAATCCTCCAACCAAATAAATGACATACATATATATATATATATATATAATCCATTGTACAAACACACTGTGTGGAGAAAATCATGGAAATCACATGGCACTCGCAAGAGAGTGATGCAACTCCGTTTTCCACACCAATACACATCACATCAAACTGAGAAATAAAATAACAATTAATCCACCATAAACATATATATAGCAATAACATCTAAAGGAAACATCTACGCTAACATAAAGCATATCAAAAATTAATTATCACCATACAATGTATCATCATATCACAAAATGAATCCACTATCGCTCAAAAGTTAGCGATCAAAATATCCAAAACAAAGTACCAAAGTCTATCAATGTGAAAACATGCTAACAAAAAACATAACCAAATGGAGGGGTACTACATTCACCAAAATCCTAGGTTGCAATGCAACCTTTCACCTAAAACACAAACACACACTTACAAACAACCTCTAAGGGTTGTGGGCTATTACATGCCCTTGGAAATGTATTCAAAATCAGAAATGAACATCAAAATATTGCCTCAACAATAAAAGGTTGGCTCTCAACCTTCACACCTGCAAAGAACAAAAACTCCAACAATGCAACTTCACACATCACTCTTTGCAACTCTGGAAGATATCAAATCATTTGCACACCCTTCAAATCTGCCATCAACATCAACAACAACGCTGTAGAGATATGCTACGCTTGGTCTCTCATATTTCCCTTCTCTAGAAAGACTAACTCCAAAATGAAATAAATTTTTCTTTTGTATTTCCTGGGATATGCATTACACTGAATTTGCATACCATTTAGATTACATTACCATGAATTTCATTAAAATTTCCCAATCTCTATGCCACTCTCTCCAATTTTCCCAATTTCCTCCAAAAATCAAATAAAATATTGCAATAAAATAACTCCACTATACCCACTACCCACTGGGGGATTTTATGGCTTTCAATCTAACATTACTTTCACCAATGATAACAAAATATTCTTTTTCTCATTCATGGGCACCCACCTTTGGGTTCCTATTTTTTAGGAATCCTGTTTGAATGATTTGAAAGCAAAATTCAAAGAAAATATAACTCAAAAAAGCCACACCCACATTTTGTTTTTCTTGATTTTTTGGTTTTACCAAACTTGGTCTCCACTATGTCATCAATGAATTTGACTCAATTTAAATGGAAAATTGAAATTGCAATCATATGACATGAAATTACATCTCTCCCACAATCAAAATTTGAATTTCATAAATCAAATGAAATTCCACTCCAAATTAACCAAAAAAAAAATCAAACCTTTTTTTTTTTGGTGATACAGGATTGCACAAGGCCATGGATGCTCCAACATCAATTGACCAATATCATGAAGTCCGAATTGAAGCATGTAAGTTAGATTAATGAACAAAGTTATCTATTAATTATGAGTTTCATTTTCTTGTTTCATATTTGTTGAAATTTCAATAGATGGAAATTGTATTTACTATTATTATATTTATCATTGTAGGAGTTGTTTCAAGTTTACTTAAAAATAAATAGATAATAGATTGGAACATATAATAAGGGTGAATATGATAAGGGAAAATTGTAACTTTAGAAACACATAAGAAACAATAAAATGCAACTCATATTTATCAACACATGAAACAATAAAATTCAACTCCTATCATAATTTTGTTTGTGTACTCTATTATATTATAAGATATTATCAAGATATTTTACTTATTAGTATCAACAATTTTACTTTAATACATTAGTTAAAAAAGGGTATTTGACCATCCATTCTAATAGACACTATTATCAACAAATTTATAATTCTTATCAAATACCTATATCCTTTGAAAAAACATTTGAATTTTTATTACCATCAAATGTAAATATATAAATATAATCAAAACTTAGTATAAAGCCTATACAAGCAACACAAAATTAAGAAAATGTAGAAATATGATTTAAACTTTATATATATATATATATATAACATTTACAAGCAACTATGAACATGAAATTAAGAAAATATAAGTGAAAGGAAACAAATAACAAGTATAATATAAACTTACAATTGATAATTTTGTGACAAATGTAATTTGAACTTATCATTGATAATCTTGTGGTAGATAGTTGACTGGAAAATGTATAGTTCAACTTGTACAAAATTTCTATGTAGGGTAGTAGAAAAAATCTAATAGAGAACATGATGTATTTCTAGCCATGTCATTTAGTAAATTAATTGTTTGTGATTTGTGCCCTTTCATTTTATTGGATGATATTCAATTTTTGTGTTACATCATTTTATTGGACAATATCATGAAATTCATTTAATTGAAGCATGTAAGTTAGAGGAATAAATAGATGAATTTGAAAATCTTTGAATTGATGCTGGCAAGTTTGAATGCACTTATTTGTTCTTGTTGGTTTTGATCTAATTCAAGTTAATTTGATAGCTTGATTGGTGAGCCTTATGGATTTGATGTAATGCTTGCATGCATTCATCATGTAAATGACCAATTGTTGGACAAATATAACTTGAAGATGTTATGTTCATGTTGAGATATGGAACACTCACGTATCTTTGATTGAACAATTGATAATTCATTTTGTTAGAAAAATATTATATATTTGTATTACAATCTTATTTTCTGAGTGCCAACTACTTATGTATTTGGGATAATTTATTATACAAAGAGGTGTTATACAATGATATAAAAGTGTCATGTCATGAGCATGTGAAATCATATTTTGTACCTTTAATTTGACAATCATTTACATGCCAAAATATTTATAAATATTTAACAATAAATATAATATTAGTGCTATCATTTGATAGTAAAATATCTCTTAGATACAATATAAAGTAAACAAATCAAAGTAAAAAATAAAATAAAATACCTTTTCCAAAATAAAATTACAAATTACATAAAAAAGTAAAAAAAATATTTAAATAAAATAAATAATGTTTATAATGTATATATAGATAAAAGAAATATTACTATATAATATTATATATAAGAGTAACATTTCTAGTATATCCATCATTAGAAAAATGTATGTAAAAAATACTAGATATATCATTTTTGAGTTGCCTAATTCTCTTAATTCACAAATCCACTTAAAAATAGACATATCAACAATGATATCTCTCAATGTCTTTTATATTTATTTTTTCTAAAGATATATATGCTAGTATGCAACCATTTTATATCTACACTTTATATTTTTATATGAGATCTCATATCTTGTAGAGAGAATGTGTATACAAAATATTTATTTAATAAATATTTTAAATATGGAAAATGATTACATCCATTGACTTAAAAATATGGACCTTACAAATTTATATCATATGAATAATGAATATTTTTTAATATTTTAAACATTTTTATTTTGTGAAATTAGTGTTGGGTCCCATTTGATTAACTTCTTGACCAAAACTCCACGCCACTATTGAACCCTCTCCCCTATTTGTAGGACCACTATGGTATTGTCTATGGAGATATCAAAATACACCTTAATTAATTAATTAATTAATTAAAAAATAGAATACAATCTATTTTCTATTTTTAATTAATTAATAAATACTATCAAACGTACATCTTGATGTTTGAATAGATATCGTCCACCACTATTTAGCACACATGTGTTATCCTTTCATACATGCAAAATGAAATTCCTTGTAACTTTTACAACACTACACTTTTTGGACTTTGCTAGGAATGCTGCCCTATTTTCTCTCTTCTTCTCCATCATATGAAGTCCTCGAGGAAAACCCTAGTTTGAAGGCCTAGAAATAATTGAAGTGCATAGACAAGATTCAAGTGTAGGCAAGCCTTGGGGGATTTTATTTCATACTCTTTACTATTCATGCCTCCATCTTAATTTATCTATGAAAGAAAGTCGATGAATTAATAATGATGGTTGTTGTCACTCTTGGGTGCAATGCTCAAAATAGGATTTTTATGGTTGAAAAAACTCATTCATTTAGTGGAGAGGACCCAATAGTCATGCACCCTAACTTCACACACCTCAAAATCCTATATGCCAATGTCGAACAACTCTAAATTTTTTATAGCGGTTTCCTTGGCTAGTTGACTACTTAAACCTAAGATTTGATGTTGTCATCAGGTGAAAGTACAAACATGTGTCACACTTTCTAAAGGAAGCAGCCAACACCAAAAATAATTCTTAACTTTGAGCACATAAAAATGTTTTGAATTTCAAAAGGATGTAAACTAATGAAATGCAAAACTCTTGATGAAGTTTATTCCTGTAATTTTTTAAATTTTTAAAAAATTGATTTGATATTTTTTTTATCAATTTAAAAGAGTACGTTTTTAAATGCTGAAAATTTTAGGAAAAAGTGACGTTTAGTTGACATCAAGAAACAAATAGAAAAAAACTTTATTTTCCCCTAATTTTTTTTCTCCAAATAGGTAACTTCAATAAGTAGTGCATGGAAAAAGAAATTTGAAATTTTGATTTATATTTTTCTTGTAATAAAATTTTAAAGTCAAACTTACCATAATTTGATAGTTTTTATTTTATGTCAACTATTGTCTAGTTTTTTTAAATCATTTAAAAAATAATTACACCCCTTTGAAGAGGATTCTCTCCTCTAGTACACCATATATTTTTCAATTTTTTTTAATATGTTTTACTATTTTTTTAAATTTTTAATCAACCTCTTTTTTAACTTTAACAACCTACTTCCATTATTTTTTAAAAATATATATTAAAACTAATCAAAATATCCAAAAAATAATATATTTGGATTCACCACTCTGAGCTCTAGAAAAGGGTATTTATATATGTATATTTTGAAGAATTTTGACTAAAGAAATATTTAGTTGAAGTTGAAAGTTTCAAAAAATTATGAAAAATGCCGAAATTGTTTCGCTCGAAACCATTTAGTTGGCCAAAAGTGTGACAAACATTTGTTCTTTTACCCTATCATCTATTTTTGATGTCTCAAATATGTGTAGTCATAAAAGGTGTCCAAAAAACCACTTTTTGAATCCCTTACCCATCATAATCAATTAGCACACCTCATCCTTGGTTTCACTTGCACTAGTAATTGAACATATTCACTCAAAAATTATACAACTTAACCTTTTTAATTAAATAATTTTGAACTATCTTATAACTATTTAAATAATATTTTATTATTAAATCTTTTATATCCAACAACTATTACTTTAATTAAGCATTCATGAAGCCAAATAATCATTTGAATTTGAGTACAACATTGCCAAGTAATCAATTTATATTCAATTTGAGATCCATTGATCAAATTTTAAATTGGCATGTGTTGTTGAAAATTGAAGGTAAATTCTGTAGCTTTAAACTTGCAATCCTATGAGACTGTAGATTAAATTAAGTACTCTTTGTCACAAATTCTTTGTTGGTGATTAATTAGATTAATTCAATTTTACCAATTGTAGAAGTAGATAGAAGATTGTAGAAGAATGAGATAAGAAGATAGAAGTGACACAACATATACGCGCATAAACCCTTTCAAGAAAAAACTCCACCACCATAATCAATAGTGCTTGTATTATTTAACCTTAGAAAAATATTACAATAATACTATATCAATCTTTGCTTTGTATGCTTCCTTTGCCTTCATCTTGATTCTTCACAACCTACAAATAAACTCTAACGAAACTCTCTTCAAATTGTTGCAATTAATAGACAATTGTGAACGTTATAAACTCCAATGAGTTGAAAATTACAAGAGGATAAAGATCCTCACAAATATCTACACCATAATGGTGCAAGTAGAGTTTCTTTGTGAAAAACAATGTCAAAACAAGCCACTCATCAATTTTGGCATCCCAAACTGAAGTCTTAACTGATTGATGATTACGAAGATATCTTAGAAGCTTATCCTCAAATTTGGCACCCAAAAATGGGACCAAATTAACTCAACCTTGTAAATATCTTCTCATGCAAAGGTGTTAACTCCAAGATGCCAACTTGGGCGCCCAAGGTGGGTTCAAGTCAATCTTTGCTAACTAAAACATATCTCTCCACCATTCATGCAAAATTCATGCATGATTGATCATCCCTCGTTAAGTAAAAGTATCAACCTATTATATGTCATGCAACTGAAGTTAATAGCCATGCAACTCAAGTCAATTGAAGTCAACTACATGCAACCCAAAATAACTAACATGTAACTGAAGATAACTGATCCATAACTAAACTTAACTGAATTGAACTAAAACTAAATTGATAGTACCACTCCACACACATTGTAATTATCAATCCCTATTTTTTAGGAACAAAACATGCATTACATAAGAGATCAATTCTTCAAATAGTTAACTGAAACAAGGTGGATCCCACCTTCCATGTGAGCATCCCTTGTGCTCCTATTTTGTAGGAGCTCAACTTGGGCATCCCCACATGTTCCTATCATTTAGGAATAATTACAAATGTCAATTTACATGTTCATTTCATTCGAATTTAATCTCTTTCTAATCTTAGTGTTGGGGAACACTTTCCAAGGACTTAGGAGATACATGAAATATGTTTAGGATTGCAATTAAATGGCATCCTATTCCCAATATTCTCCCACTTGACATTATACATTGGAATTATTCTAAACAATGAATCATTATTATAAATCAAGTACAGGACTCAAGGCCAATGGCCTTCTTGACGATGTAACACCACAGAAGCACAACTAATTTTTTTTCTTTAAAAAAGTAGCAATGACAAGTAAAGTAACCTACTCTAACCACATACATCCTCTAGGCCACGCAACACGTCTACATGTGAACTCCAATACTTACAAAATTAATCCAACCATAGCATATGGAAATTAACTCAAGATACAACATATATCAAAGCATTAATCCATTGCAAAATAAGTCTAGCACATAGAAATGTAATGAGCATATTTCCAAAAATACAACACCACATAACACCAAATATACCATTTAACCCAACAATGAATAGATCATAAATAATGTTAAAATTACATCACAAGGGTCTCCTCAATGCAAATGAGGATTACAAATACATAGTGTCCCACGGTTACAATGAATAAAGATAAGTATAAATCCATAGAACCACACGAGCTCCTCAAACAAGAAGATCCCACTATCATGAACAGGAAGAGAAACTCAATAGTGTAAGGTGTACGCCACCCAACCATGTGGTGCCCATAGGCCTAGCCCCTGTGCTAGGAGATAGTAAAAGGTAACCAAGATAAACCTATTACCTCTAGACACAGGCAATATACAAAATAACATTGTACTAGTACACACAAAACAAAAGGTCACATTGCTTCCAGAATCACTAAATCAAGAACAATTACTGTACAATATAAACCGACTATTGTCATAGGAGGAGTGTCATCACAAAGGTTGCATTGGTTATCCTAAGGAGATCTTCCTAGGTCTTGGCCCCCCTCTAGGGTTATCCTGGTAACCTTTCACGAACTCTGGCCCCACATGCACACCAGTGTGAAATCAGTTATCTTTAGAGAAGACAAGATAACGATCTTGCCATTCCAGGCCTTCCCAACTCATCTCAAGTCTAACACAAGCCCTTGAGCCAATGAGTGAGGCTATATTATCAAGTTAATGTATTAAGCTACCCATTCCCCTAATATAGGTTATTTAATTTCCACTGGTTAAACTAACTCTCACACAAGTTGTCCTGGGACCACTTTGTGTCTTGACCCTCGTTGAAAGCTACTCCCCTATAGACAACACAATAACTCATACTACAACCCAAGGGTAGACAATGCACTAAAATTGAAAACAAGTAAACATCACATCTCAAGAGGTAACATGTCCCTACGGATGTCCAATATTGAATCCCAATACGTGCACTACCCAAGAAAATCTCAAAGGGTGAACTAAAGTTACAACAACCCTTTCACAATTTACATCTCTGGAAGAATTAGATTTTCACAATGATGACTATTCCCCCCATCACAATTCCAGAAACACTTGAAACTATAAATACCAACTCATGAAATTTAAAAGCACTACCATTCGGATTTCCTAAATCCAAATCAATCAATATCGCATATTTAAAATACACCATTTAAACATAATTCCTATTTATAAATCAATAATGAATTTAAACTAAATATTCAACTTTCAGTTCACAACTACTCATAATAATTAACTCAATTTCCACAATTAAAATAATTAATCATTAACATTTAACTAATCGTTATTGCATATATTTATTGCAATACTCAAACACTAAATAAATATATGTAATATGTATATATATAATTAAATATAATTACATATATACATATAAATATACTATTTAATTATAAAATCAACTACACCATAAAATAAACTCATTTATTTAAAACAAAATCCATTTACTCATAAAAATCATTTCCTCATGCATTAATGTATCTTTTAAAGAAATACATTATAATATATATATATATATTTAAATCCAATTGTAATTTAACATAATTAACAACATATATTAAAATACATATATAATAATTTTATAATACATATATTATATATAAATATATATATTAACAAAACCAAACTTCAAATAAATAAAACTTGTATAGACTAGCACACAGGGACGCAGCCCTGGCTGTGTCACTCCCCACGCAGAGAGGTTGCACTGCCTGTGGGCAGCACTTCCCCCACACATATGTGGGGAGCGTTGCTCATAGCAGTGCACCCTTGGGTGTGGGTGCGGCTGGTGTTTCATCCCCAGCCAAACAAAACTACAATTTATTTATTTTTTTACATTTCATAGCAATAAATTTGTCGTACGGTGATTTCACAATTTTATTCAAAATAAAAATTTCCTACAGGAAATTACAATGCCTTAAATAAAATGAAATATTTATATAGAATATATATGTACAAGTACATATATATTTCAATATATATGTATATATATTATATATATTATATATATAATTATCCAAGCATATGTTCAAGATGGGCAATTAATTTTCACAGATGAAGTTTTCTACAGGAAAGATCAGAGATTCATTTTCCCAGACAATTAAAAGGAATTGGGGAAATCAAAACAAAATGATGATTTTCTACAAAGATCTATAATTTCCTATGGTATCAATCTATTTCAAATGATCAATTTACACAGAGGATCTAAATTGTTTTCTACAGAGGTTCAATTTTCACGACAATCTTTTAAAAACAAAAGCTTCTACAATAATGAAAACCTCTTTTAATCTTTTCCAATTTGCATTACAATAATTAAATAACTCTTTCAAATCAAAATTTACAAAAACAATTAAGGAACCTGTTCCAGAAGAATTGTTGCCTTGAGGATTGATGTCGAGCTTCTCTATAATCTTCAATTTGCCAAGATTGCCAAAGCTTCCTCTAGAAGAATTGCCACTTCCCAGAGAATACAAACAATCCACAACCAAGAATATAACAAACTAGATTCCTAGAATTATCAGAAAGCTTCTAATATCTACAATTTCTTCAAACCACAAAACAATTCTTCCA
Organism: Sequoia sempervirens; assembly: GCA_007258455.2. NCBI lineage: Eukaryota > Viridiplantae > Streptophyta > Pinopsida > Cupressales > Cupressaceae > Sequoia > Sequoia sempervirens. The sequence goes on along the minus strand of VDFB02000015.1, from coordinate 569,075,809 downwards.
TTTCCCAAAAACCTCTGTCTTTTTTTCCTGTGAAAACAACTTCCTCTTTTCTCACCCATTTCAATCAATCTCTTCGTAAATCAATTTTAAGACAATAAGAAAAAAATCCTTCTAACTTCCAGTTCACACAACAAATATCTATTCTTTAACAAACCAATATATTTCTAAGATCCTTTCCCTAATATGCATTTAAAATTAAAAACAATTTATTAATCTAGTTTACAATTAAATAACTTATTTATTTTAATTCCCATTTAATTTAATAATTAAAATTACTTTATAATATAACTTAAATTAAATTAATTAATTTATAATAAAATCTCCATATTAATTAAATACTTAATCACAACATATAATTAATCGTTACAATTTAAACTTGCACGATAAATAAAATACCAAGACCAACATGGATAAAGAACATGACCAACATACGGATTGACGACACACTGTGCTATGGTAAAGGCTTGACAAGGTTTACCAGTTACTATCTCCCAATTAACATTACTGTTGAGTAGTAGACATGCTCAAACTATGAAACCGGGTGAAGTTGTTGTCCTGTACCTGCAAACCTACAACAAAAGCAAAAGTCGTACATGTATATAGGTAATAATTCATACACACCGTGAAGAGAGAATCGTGGAAATCACAGGGTACTCACAAGCGAGTGATGAAATACTATTCTCTTCACCAATACAATGTCACATCAACTAACGAGATAATATATCAATTAAACTACAATAATCATATATAGCAATGCCATCACAACTAAGCATCTATGCAAACATAAAGCATATTAAACATAATCACCATGCATATAATGTATCATCACATCAATATAGTCTATCATTGCTCCATTTTCAGTGATAGAATAACAATAACATAAAATAAGGTCTAACAAAGTATCTGAGCTATCAAGAAAAAACATAACAAAACGGAGGGGTGTCACACTTCCTGCACCAACTAATCAATCCATGCCAACTTCAAATGCAGCTTGCATAATCATGAAGCTCCAAGAAAATGATTAATACTCAAAACCAAGAGAACTTATCTGTAGGAACTAGTTTCGTAAGATAATTTGTAGCATTAATCAAAATGTCAAATTTCTCAATTAATACCTTCCCACTCTCAATCATTTCTTGCACAAAGTGATACTTTACATCAACATGCTTAGTACGAGCATGATACATAGGATTTTTGGCTAAACAAATAACACTCTGACTATCACATTCAAGTCTAATTTGTTTGCAATTAAAACTAATACCTTTCCCAAGTCTCTATAACCAAACTGCCTCTTTGGAAGCATATTAAAACCATTGAGTGTGTTGAACTTATGTCTAACCAAGGTGTAGGCTCCTTGGTCTTTTCTGTTGAAAAATATTTTCTTACAAGTAACCATTCCAACACATGTCTCTAACCATAAGAGAACCCAAGCCTCACCTATGTCTCCAAGTATCCATGAGGACCTGCAACCAACCAATCCATACCAAACTCCAAATGCAACACAACACAATCATGAAGTAATCAACTAAATGATTAATGTACCCAATATAAAGAGAACTACTACGATCAATGTCAAAGCTCCAATCATGAATTAGAAACATAAACATGACATCCATGATCTAACTATCTCCTCTAAGGAGATCACATGCATCATAACATACATAAACATTCCAGTCTCAAGAGAACCATGGAAAACTCTAAATGCAACAAGAGTAAACCATGACATAATAGCAACCACTCTAAACCAAGAAAACATATCCCCATATCACCTGAAGATAACCTTACCAATGATGCATCCATGTCACTGCCAAAAACTCGTACTGAACCGTGGTATCAAGTCACACATGGCATCGTGACTATCATCATCTCCATGAAGATCAATAACACCTTTACCAAAGACTCTAAGGGTACTCCATAAAAAAAGATGTTAAAACCTCTTCAAATCACATGAAGATAACCATATCCTACCAAAGCTCCCACTGAACTATGATACCAAGCTATACATGGCAACAAAATAAACATCAAATCATTACTATCAAAAGCATATGGAATTTCAGAAATTTCCTCATGATCAAAATTATAACATGTACCACACCACAACTCTAAACCACTAATCAAGAGTATACCATGACATAATAACAAAACCATCCTACAACCAAGGATCCACATCATTGCTAAATGTTCCCACTAAACCATGATACCGAGCAATCCCACAGAATCATGATGCACATAATTAGAACCACATTACTATTATAAGGTCAAACTGAACCTATGAATCCAAGCTCTCAATGACAACATGATAGCCATCCTCTAAAGCAAGAAGATACACCTCTTTTACAAATCTGCAATAACACAATTAAAAGCTCCCACTATAGCCAAAAAACCTTCAAAATTTTAAGAGAAAGGTGTCCCAAACTCTAACCAACTGTTAGCTCTGATACCAAATATTGAAAATTGAAGGTAAATTTCGTAGCTTTAAACTTGGTATCATACGAGATTGTAGATTAAATTAAGTATTCTTTGTCACAAATTATTTGTGGGTGATTAATCTGATTAATTCAATTTTACCAATTGTAGAAGTAGACAAAAGATTGTAGAGGAATGAGACAAGAAGATAGAAGTGACACAACATATACGTGCAGAAACCCTTTCAGGAAAAACTCCACCACCAAAATCAATAGTGCTTGTATTATTTAACCTTAGAACAAGATGACAATAATATTGTATCAATCTTTGCTTTGTATGCTTCCTTTTCCTTCAACTTGGTTCTTCACAACCTGCAAATAAACTTTGATGAAACTCTCTTCAACTTGCTACAATTAATAGACAATCGTGAATATTGTAAACTCCAATGACTTGAAAATTACAAGAGGATACAGATCCTCACAAATATCTATGCCATAATGGTGCAAGTAGAGTTTCTTTGTGAAAAGCAATGTCAAAACAAGCCACTTGTCAATTTGGGTGTCCCAACCTAAAGTCTTATTTGATTGATGATGACAAAGATATCTTAGAAGCTTATCCTCAAAGTTGGCACCCAAGAATGGGCCCCACTTAACTCAGCCTTGTAAATATCTTCTCATGCAAAGGTGTTAACTCCAAGATGCCAATTTGTGTGCCTAAGGTGGGTACAAGTCAATCTTTGTTAACTGAAACATATCTCTCCACCATTCATGCAAACTTCATGCATGATTGATCATCCCTCATTAACTGAAAGTATCAACTCATTATATGTCATGCAATTCAAGTCAATTGAAGTCAACTACATGCAACTCAAAATAACTAACATGTAAATGAAGATAACTGATCCATAACTGAATTGAACTAAACTGAATTGAACTAAACTAAACTAAACTAAACTAAACTGAAACTGAACTGATAGTACCACTCCACACACATTGTAATTATCAATCCCTATTTTGTAGGAACAATACATGCATTAAATAAGAATTATCAATTTTTCAAATAGTTAACTGAAACAAGGTGGGTCCCACCTTCCATGTGAGCATCCCATGTGCTCCTATTTTGTAGAAGCTCAACTTGGGCGTCCCCACATGTTCCTATCATTTAGGAATAATTACAAATTTCAATTTACATGTTCATTTCATTCAAATTTAATCTCTTTCTAATCCTAGTGTTGGGGAACACTTTCCAAGGACTTAGGAGATAAATGAAACATGTTTAGGATTGCAATTAAATGGCATCCTATTCCCAACATGTGTGGAAAATCAATTATTTTCTTTTTTGTTCCTTGATACATGGAAATGTAGCATGATAACTACAATGGACAATCAACAAATATTTACATGTTTGGTACTCAATGTTTGAAGTTAAATTTGTACTAATTCTATTTTTTAGCACAATTACAGTGTCCATTTGGAAAGATATACTCAAATGAGATAGAAGAGGTTGGTATATTCACTTCTTAATGATGCAATATTTATTTGTAACAAAGTTGGTATATGCATTGTTTATTGATATGATTGATTTGTGAAGTAAGCATTTATAAAAAAGCTCTTGAAATATGGGCCATTTCCTTCAAAAAGATCAGCATCACTCCTAACTTGACTATGGAGACTAACTTATTCTAGAGGATTCACAAACTTGGTTAAATAGATGGAATAAAGAACTTGGTTAAATGAGTAACTTTTTGCATTCACAAATGAGATTGAATTGCGTCAATGGAGCTCACACAAACACAATATCAAGGCCTCTACTAGTGGGTAAAGTCCTTGTAGAAGGGACAATGGGCATTAATGTTTCATATTTTTCCATATAGTTTACATTGTAATATGTTGTTTGAACTCATAATTATTAGCAATGATTGTGATTATAAGTTATAAAATTGAAAGCATTAATCTGCAATATACATTGAACATTCTGAAGGTTAGAGGATTACCCTATTTAATATTTATACCAGAATGTAAGAACATGGGAAACTATTTTATAAGGAACAAATGATATTGACATCTTATATTTGTTAGCATCAATCTCATATGAATGATCAATCCAAACAAACTCCATCCTTATTGTAATAAGATTGACAAGAAACAAGCAAGGTTTTAAATTTTAACAAAAAATAAATTGCTTTTTAATCTTGAGTGTTAGACAAATAAACCTTTAATCTACAGGGTTAGACGAGTTATTAATTATCAAGTATAGGAGTTACCTACAACAAACAAAAGTATTGGGTCAAGAAGATCCTATAAATACAGGTAATAAACCAAGGTAAATTATACAAGAAAAGCCCAAAATAGGTTTTTAATGGTCCATTTCATTGGAAGTAATTTATTGAGCAAGGAATAATAGGGAAACCAAACATTATAATGTATCATTCTCAAAGACTCAAGGAGACAAGGAAGATTCCTTCTTTAAATGAATAAGGTAGAAAATTTAAGTTATATTTGCTTGCATATATGAGGAATCAATCCCCCAATTTCCAAAATAATTGAAATCAATATTGGAAAAAGGTTTAGTCATATATTGTTAGTACCTACCTTATAGGTGGGGAACTAATGTTATCACCTCAATCTTGCATATTAAAATTGAGCTTCGGGAACTACGTCCAAAATTTTTCCCATAGTTTTGCTGATGTTGTAGGAAATATCTATTAAAAGCTAATTATCAATTTTTTTTGCAATTTTGTCATTGGTTGGTGGTATTCTCCTCATGGTTTTTCCATTTTTCATTTGTTTTAGAATAATAATTGTCGTAGGGAGCTTTGCTTTTGGAAATATTTCATGAGTTCCTTGGTATAGTGGTGTCTTCTTATGCACTCTTCGTGGGGACGTGTGGCATGTTAAGTAATACATTTTCCTTTACTATTTGTGAGTTCTCATTTATTGTGAGTACAATGAAGTACAATCGTCATTAACGGGTTACAGTGTGAAGTTTTAAGTCTTTCAAGCAATGTGTTATTTTCGTTGTTTGTTCATTTGCTTAGGTTGTTTGATGAGGCTAAAATTTGTGTTTGTTGAGAGGGTTTGCATCTACAGTGTTGGGAGCGAGGAAGATGGCGCTTGTAAGTTTCTGTATCTCCTACACTTTCTTTTTTGTTTTGTCTAATGTCTAGCATTTTGGAATTGAGGAACAAAGCATTTGTAAGTTCCTATATCTTTTTGTGTTGTTTTAGAGTTTTTTGCATCTTTGCATTTTATGGGTTAATGCCTCTTGTTTGCATGCATGCATTGCAACTGCACTTGAATTTATTAAATGGCATTGCAAATTAGGTGTGAGTAATTGGAAAATGTTTGGGCATGAAATCATTCAATCTGTGTTTGTTGAAAGGGTTTATGTCTATTGTATGGGGAGCGAAAAACAAGGCATTTGTAATTTGGTATGTCTTTTATAGCGTCATATTATAGTGTTTTACATCTTTGCATTTTATGTGTTAATGTTTATTATTTGTTGTTGTTTTCATTTTGGGTGTGAATGTCTATTCTTCGCTATCCTTCATTTCTTTTATAGGTTAGTGTCTGTTGTTGAGTTAAATACTTAACAACATAATTTATTATTGTTGATTTCTCTGCTAGTCGTGATTAACAATGGAAGTAGCCAGCTGCACTTCAATCTATCTGATGGAAATGAGAATTGTTCATGTTAGAAAAATTTATTGGGTTTGAAGTTTTAAGCTTGTGGACAAAAGTATTATTTGTGTTGTTTTTTCATTTTCTCGGGTTGTTTGTGCCAGTGTATTTATGGGTTAGTCTTGCTTTTTGAGTTAAAGACTTAAGAAAATAGTGTGATTGTCATGATTAAGAATGGAGGTAATATTTTCTCCACATGTATGCATTGTAATTGCATTTGAATTTATTGAATGAGATAGTTTTTTACACCTTTGTATTTTATGGGTTAATGTCTATTGTTTGTTGTTGTCTGCATTTTATGCATCCATGCAGTGCAATTGCAATTGAATTTATTAAAAGAAAATGAAAATAAGGTCTAAGAAATTAGAAAATGTCTGGGTATAAAATCATTAAATGTCTGTCTGTTGAAATGGTTTGCATTTGAAAGGTCGTATGACATTTACAGTGTCATTTAATAGTTTTTTAGACCTTTGCATTTTATGGGCTAATGTCTATTGTTTGTTGTTGTTTGCATTTTTTGTGTTATTGCCTATTTTTTGCTATTTTAGATTGCATGTATGGGCTAGTGTGTGTTGTTTAGTTAAAGACTTAACACCGTAATTGATTAATGTCAATTTCTCTGCTACTCATGATTAAGAATGGAAGTAGGTAGCTGCAATTGAATCTATTTGATGAAAATGAGAATTGTTCGTATTCAGAATATTTTTTTGGCTTCAAGTTTTGAGTTTGTTAAGAAAAGTATTATTTGCATTGTTCCTTCAGTTGGTGAGGTTGTTTCTGTCAGTGTATTTTTGGGTTACTCTTCCTTGTTGAGTTAAAGAGTGAAGACGATAATGTGTTGGACATGATTAACAATGGAAGTAATATTTTCTCTGTACATATGCATTGCAACTACATTTGAATCTATTAAATGAAAATGAAAATTAGGTCTAAGTAGTTGGAGAATGTGTGGGTGTGCAATTGCAGTTGAATATATTAAATAAAAATGAAAATTAGGTCTAATTAGTCAAAGAATGTGTGGGTGTAAAATCATTTTATGGGTTAATGTCAATTGTTTGTTGTTGTTTGCATTTTATGTGTCAATGTCTATTCTTCACTATCCTTAACTGCTTTATGAGTTAGTGTCTATTGTTGACCTAAAGACTTAACACCATAATTCATTAGTGTCAATTTCTCAACTAGCCATGATTAAGAATGGAAGCAATTTTTTGCGTGTAGCCTTCTACAATAGACATGGATTTGTTCCTCATCAAAATATTTGTAAAAAAATATTTTTTCTAAAAGTGCAAAGTTTGTGTACAATATGGTTGAGGAAATTGAGCTTGTAGCATGGTTCATGAAACTTGTTGTCTACAATTTGGTTACTGTAAGCAAATTGATAGCATTTTGCATGGTGGTTTTTAAATGCCTTAGTGTATGTCACTTATTTGCAAAATAAAAATGCATGATGTTGATAAATGTGTATTTGTATAGCCTTAGGACGACATATTAATGAATTTTTCTTTCCTCATCTATTCACATCGGTAACTATTTCTCCCTTCTCATTAATATTTTTCCCTAGCCAATTTTTCTTTAATCCATTTTATTGCAATCAATTAATATTATTCACATTTGATATTGATCAAACTAATAGTTCTTCTATCCTTACCAATCTTTTCTTAACTTTAGTTAATTTGTAATGCCCCGTCGCGCAAACCCCAAAGGACAACTAAAACTAACAAATTACAACACAATTTTTTTTTTTATAGCAAACTAACACAAGATGTATATTAACATACAATACATGTAATGCAATTATACAAATACAATATCAACTATGTCCTCTGGGGTACACGAGACAACATTACTAAACATAAACCCATACCATAACGATAATCAATGAATCCCAAGATTACATTATAAAACCATGATATAAAATAAGTAAAAAATGACCATACATCCATTAGACTACATTAATGAGAAACATCTATATATGAAATACATGATATAGTCAAGAGTATCCATACGTTACATTGATCAACTCAGAATATGCATATACATTGATAATATGCAATTACATCATTTCAAAATTACATATACACATCAGTGCTTCCCAACACATAGTGGGAATGATACATCAAATACAAGAGTAATACATAAATGAACATGGTACAACTGAATTGTGGTGAATCTCTGGATCAACTACACCAACACAAACTCCACACTTCATGAACATCGTTTGGGGACCCAATGGGGTGTAAAGCACATTCTACCTGACCACGTGGACCCAAAGGCCCACCCCCCATGCTAGGAGATGACAAGAAGGACCCACAACAAAGAATAGTCAAGTGAAAGGCTACAAGACTCAACAATACAAGAGTAACAAGAAACATCGTTAACAACATCAAAACGACTACCTTCAAAGGCTCACAAAAGTAATAGAATAACCAGGGATGTTGTAGGAATATTTTCATCACATGGCCCTACATGGGTTACCCAGGCTACCTCTCACTAGGCACCGACCCCCATCTATGGTTACCTTGGCTACCTCTCACTAGGCATCGACCCCATAGGGTGACACATGCAGGACCGCTAGCCTCTCATGAGGATGAGGTAGTGATCTTGCCAAACATGGACTTCTCTGACCACCCTTAGTTTGTGAAAGCACTAACAACATGGGAGAGGCATCTTACTTATCTTATTAGTGTGTACCTACCCAACCCACTAGTTAATTTTATTAATTTATCATTTATTAAGCAAACTCTTCTATGGGTTACCCAGGTTGCCCCTTTGTGCATCGCTCTCCATGAAGAGCCACTATCCCTAGTAGCACCCAAACACAAATCTAATAATACCAAGGGGTGTACCAAATCACAAACACTAAAATAACGAGAATCAAGTACAAATGCGAGGCATGGAACTTCTTGCACAAAGTCATATCAAAAGGCAAGAAAACCATGAAACAAGGTAAAACCCATAGGAGCTCAAGACTAGAAATACAATCAACTAATCATAAAGGTCAAATCATGGAAATCCACATAAAATAAGTTTCCCAATGCCTTTGGAAGCCTATAAAATAAACTACCCATAAACTCCCAATGGTAAATAACTCAATGAAAAGGGTTCCCACATGACTAAACACAAAATCTAATCCAGTTGAAATATTTCAAGGGGAAAAGAAAGCCACCCACATGGAAACATAAAAATCAATCCTTTAATTTACTAACGCATTCAAAGTGGAAAACTTAAAAGAACATTTACATACTAAAGAACTATGCAATATCTTATACACATTTAAAGTAACCATTTCAAAGAACATTCTAAATAGTCAATTAAATTATACTTACACATTCACCATGAATTCATGCAATAATTAAGGGAGTTATGTACATATTGTATTTCTAATTACTCATTTTAATATGAAAAATTTGTTTTAACACCCATATATATACCTATTCTAAAAATAAATTGAAATATATTTTTACACAACAAATTGTTCTCTTTTCTAATATAATTCCTCATATGTATATTTCACACACGCACACACACACATATATACAAATTTATATGCATATACATATATATATATATATATATATATATATCATCACAAAGGGCTTTATATATAGATATATAAATATGAATATATACGTATACATAACATATTCAATTTAAAACTACTATTGTGAATAACAGTATTTTCATATTTAGCTTAAAGCATTGTTGTTTTTAACCAACACATCAACTAAAATAAAACACAACAACAATTCAACACCATATATATATATATGGTGTTGAATTGTTGTTGTGTTTTATTTTAGTTGATGTTATATATATATAAGGAGTGAATATGGTCAGACCATGTGTCAAGCGCCATAGAAAATGGTTGCCTACATCCAACAGCGATTGTCTTCTAACAAAAAAAATCAAAAGCTAAAGACATAAACAACTAACATCGATACCCAATAGAACTTCTAAGGAATGAAAATTGTAAAACAATATACAAACAAGGCAACAACAATTCCAAGCATAAAACTCACCTATAAACAAGGATATGCCTCAATCAAGTTGGCTACAACAAAAAAAAACCTAGGCCAAACTCTAAAATTTTCAAACAAACCATGCTGCAAGAATAGTCGAATACAATTTCCATTTAGAAGGGATCGATCTAGACAATGTACAAGGTAGCATACATAAATGAAAGTATCCAACCAAAATATAATATTCACAAGAAAAATTGAGCTCCCTAACTAGCAAAGAGAAAGTTGTGGTCAGATTAAGATAATCTCCTACACCTAGCTGACTTTCCTTAGGAAAAGCAAACCTTGAGCCAAGCACAATACGGGTGTATAGTCCATAAATTAGAAGGAAAAATCAAACTATTAGAAGTAGACATGGCAACACAACCACCATTAAAAATACATAATCATTAAGAGAACTAAGTAGATTCAAATGTAATCTCCCTTAATTGGTTCATGCGAAGTAAGACATTTGGGCGATTACAAATGAAATCAAACTCTCAACAAACGGGTGGACTAATGCAAAGCAAAAATCATATACCATTCAACTACTATAGACATAATGGGGTGACCCAACACAAGACCAATGTGCTTAAAAGAAAATCATAATCCATATTACACTATCTAGCCACGAATAAACGACTACTACAAGCTTAAGAGACATATAATACAGAGCATTGAAATAATAGGAATAAAACCAAGAAAAGGGTGAAAACGGATGGCTTAGACAAGATACCGAATCTCAATGTAAATACCAATGCCATGATTATATTTTCATTTCCATTAAATCGTAAAGATTTAGATTTAGCAAATGGAAAAGTGGGTGAATATCCACAAACTACAGATAAACGAAGACAAGGGAAAAATAATTCCAACCTGGAGTCCTATGCTTCGACGTTGGAAAAAATGTGCTAATCGAGCTCTTTCATAGCTGAAATTCGCACTCCAGGAGTAATTTCCAGAATACCCAAAATCTGTATTTTTAATTGACCAGCGAAAAAAAAACAATTGTAGAGAAAACTTCTTGTTAAATAACCAGAAAATTAACTTCCCTTTTTTTAATTTTTTCCCACCTTCAATTTAAGAAAATATCTTTATTTTTTTGAAAATAAAATAAAATGATGAATCGTTAAAAACATAAAAATCGGCAAGTTTCCCTCTCAATTTTAGTTTGAAACTACGCATGCACTTGCATGCAAAATATTGCCCGATTTAAATTTCTTTTTACTTATTTTGTTTAATAATTTAACATTATCACATAAGTCCCTATTTTAATATCCAATTTAATATTTTATTTAATACAACACTGTCCATTATATTTAAATTTAAAAATAAACATTATTAATAAATGGAATAATAATCCATTATATTTCATTAAAATATTCCTCATTAATAAAATAATAATATATAATTTAATTGAATCATCATAACTTGTCAAATTAATTTAATAATTAATTAATCAACAACCTTCACTTAATAATTTAATAATTTTATTTGATACTTTAATTAAATCAACC
>VDFB02000015.1:568830616-569064108 GCA_007258455.2 Sequoia sempervirens | reverse complement strand
CAAGACTTCAAGGCAACAAGTTAGCACTCCAACTTCAACAAACCATATGTCATTATTAGTATTCCAATTGACTCATTCAAAACAAGAACCTTATTATAAAACTTTGACTCAATCAATCAGATTCACATCATTCTCAACCACCATATCAACATCTATACATTCTCTCAACCTTTCATAAGGCAGCACATTATGCTTACTTGCTACACAACCAATTACTAATCCTTCAAATTCCTATATACATCATATCCTCAAGGCAACAAAACACTTATTCTAAATCAAATTCTAAAATGTCAATAACCAAACTTCAATCATTGAAAACAGTCTAAACTTCTCAAATAGCACCAATTCATTTTCCTTACAAGGAAAACTAACAAAGACTAATCCTTCTTGCTATCAACTAGTTAATTAGTCCTTCAAGACACAAGATTCATCATGTTTTGAGAGAAATCAATTCAATACATCAGTGTATAAATATTAGATTTTCCTACTCTGTAAAGATACCAAGACACACAATAGAATCATCATTGTCAAAACAATATGCACTGCCTTTACAACCTTATTCAAGTATAAATTCTACTGTAACTCCATCCAAATGACAAGGTTCAAGTATTTAAGGTCACTCACCTCCTTGTACACATAGATTTCCACTGTCCATGAAATATAAACATTAATTAGCAATAGACCTCCATACCCTAGATCAGGTGAACCACTAACACTAGGTTCAAAACCAAGATCACAATAGAAAGAATGCTTGATTACTTAGAAAAACAGGGCTTTTATTCAAGATTTTGTTACAAGAATTTCAAGATTCTGCTCTTCTACGCCTTTCCATGCTTTTGATAACTTTTCCCCTCTTAATAACTGCCTTTTCTAACTTCTCATTGGTTCAAATTGCCTCTTATCTCCTAATATGCTTTGATTTATGCCTTTTTATTTACATAATATTGCATTATTTGCATTTTTTTGCATTTTCACCTCCTAGTGACTTATTTTATAATTTGATTACATTCAAATTAGCCTTTTCATGGCCTTGACACATAAATTTAGACTTGAACATGTAAATTTAACATATTAGCCTTTTGAAGGCATTTACAAGATCTAGGTGCTCCTACATCAATATATATGTTGAGATTTTTTTCTTTGCATACATTCGGCCAAGAATAAATATGTTTATCAATTGATGATATTGCAATAATTTTTACATGCTTGAAATATTGCAGGTGAAACACCACAAGGATGTGTGGTGCAATGGTTGTAAATTTTGGATCAAAAAGTTGGATGACACGAAGAAAACTTGTGATTCTGGTATAACTGCAATCTTTCAGGTGACTAATGTTTCATCTAGAAGCGACATACATCCAAAAGTCTCAGAAAATCGATACTATGGGATTTTGGATGATATACTTGAGTGTGATTTTAAGTCCTTCAAATTACTTTTGTTCGTCATCCTATGGTATAGGCTACGATTGAATGAAAATGATCATGAGAGAACTGTTATTGAACATGATAATGGATTTACCATGGTTAAGACAAGGTCGATCGAGTGAGCTGGAAATGAGCCCTATGTTCTTCCAAGCCAATGTGAGTAGGTATTTTACTCAGAGGTTTCAGGTAAACCGGGTTGGTCATTTGTTGTTAGACATGATCCAAGAGGAAGGGCGGTAAAGTATAATGTGGTGGAAGAAGAAGATATTGAAGAACTAGAAGATGATGTAGATGATGATCGGGATCAACAGTTGGTTGATGATGTGCCTGACAAAGATGTCGAAGGGGAGGAACTAGATCATGATGATGTAGTTGTTAATGTTCATGAAGATGATATCCGTGTGGATGATGACATTATCGAAACTGATATCAATGACGACGATGATGATATGAACAATCCTTAAAATGTTGAATTTGGATTGGATGATACAGACAAAGAGTTGGATGAAGAAGAAGATCAATGACATTGAAATGTATGAGTTACATGATTATATTATCTATTTGATATTAATTTCTTGATAGAATTATATTTGACTTATGTGGTTACATAATTAATTCATGATGTTTACATTGACATATGTATGAGTTATGCGACTATATTATCTATTTGATATTAATTTCTTGATAGAATTATATTTGACTTATGGGAGATATGATTTTATGAATTTTTATCCATGTACAGACCTAATGGGTTGTGTCTGAACACTGAATATAAATGATATACACACACACACACATAGGTGTATATGCATGTATGTATGTATGTATGTATGTATGCATGTATGTATGTATGTATATGCATTAAAATGTAAATGTAAATGCAATTACTAGATGCTCTCCTAGAACAATAAACAAACATATCATTAAGAAATCTATATCTATGTATATAAATGTGTATTTCTAAATGCAAGTGTAAATGCAAAGAGCATATGGTTTTGTAGTGTTATAGATACAACATATCCATAAAATAATGTAATTGAAATTCTAAAGTCTTCAACACATATAATTCAAACTGTCAGGCACAAAAATTGTTTACAACTTGTGTAAACGTGCAAGTGAATAATTGACAAACTCTTCTTGAGATAGAATGACAATTCTAGTTATGTGATTCTTCTGATTAATCCAACTAACACTTACCAATTGTTGTGATTGATTAAAATATTTTAATCCCTACTTGAGAGAACAAAATAACTAGATCACACATATATAGCAAATGTACAATGATAAATAGAGTATAAACTTGTTATATCAATTTAAACAATAGAGAAGCATTAGAATGGAGACAATCAAATAACTACATAAATTTAACAAACAGTTGATACCAAAATCTTAATCCGCGACTTAGATATCTTCATTTACTCCATCAAAATACATGCATCTGAGTCTCTGTTTATGAAAGCATTATCTAGAAAGCTATCTACTGAATATCTCCTAACACCTATATTTGTTGCATTACTATGGAAGAGATATAAATACATCAAAACTTGGAAGGGACACGTCCCTTCACAAATGTTTTATTTTACTTAACTAATTAAAACAAGAGATTAGGCTCTATTTAGCCATAGATGAACATTTGATAAATGATGTAGATAATCCTGCCATTCATGAGTATCGACATCTCTTAATACGTTCCTAGCCGATATTTCCACCTTTATCATCCTTTCGTTCTGCTCGCAGCTCTTGTCTAATGTTGAGTCCTTCCCTGTAACATTTCCAGAATTATCTACAACACCAATTCACATTATTTGATCCACTTGGATTTCTCTTTCAACTTTTCTCCATCTTCAAATAGTGTAGGCAATCCCATATTCGTAACATCAACCATCCCGTTTGCATCTTCTTACAGTTCCTCATAAAGGTCCCTGCGTTTCTTTATAATATGGTCACCCATACCAATGGCCACACTGTCAGGAACATCTATTTCATTTAATTCTCAGAGATTTTCTTGAATCCTTCCATCAATTCTTTTGTGTTCCTTCCCTGTAACATGGTTCTTTGAATATGCTCCCCATAGCTTATTCAACCAAATCATTAAGTTGGCCTGCCTTTTTCTGATTATTGCAGCGAGTGTATCATATTTACCTTGTGAATATGCAGTTGAATCATCCCAATGATCTTTTACTTGTGAGATTTCACCATGTGTTATTAATTTAGGAGGCCCCATTGTGACTCCTAGCATGTCCTTCAAATGATCATTTTCTCTCATGATCCTTTCATTACTCATTGTGTACATTTCCTTTTCTTTGATCAACATTTGTATTTGGGCTTTATTCAGTTTTGCCACATTAATCCCAATGTCTGTAGTCGCCACAAGATCTACCTCTCCAACCTTCAGAGTCATGACATGTCCAAATGCTTTCTCAGTATCAATCACCACTGAATTTCTATGAGGTGGATAAAAGGCCCATATCATGAGTGTTCCTTCATCCGGGTTATATTTGGATCCAACATATATTTTTGTCACCCCCTTTGGACTAAGCTTGTGTGTGGCACTATTATCCTTTAAGAAGCTATCAAAGACCGATGCAAAATTCAAATCCAACCTTGGAAAGATCATAAATCTAGCATCCTTTAACATTTTTCTTCCTTTATTGGGGGTCATATTAGCCATTTCTCTATCCATAGTTAATTTCAAATTATTTAGTAGCTGCTCCTCATTGATTGGTGTAATATTATCAACTGTCTCCCTTATCTCCTTGCCCTTTTGTTTATACAAGAAAGATCTGAATTCTGAAGAATTCACAAATTCATTGTCTGCTACAAATGACCTATATGCCATCTCTCTGGTGTCTATATCTTGGCTCTCTTCAACACTTGGTTGGTGCAGGAGCACCTGGCAAAATTCAAGCCTTATTGGAGTTTTGGTTGAAGTTCTTTTTGTTGTGTTATGTAAGGTCTTGGAGACCATCTTGTTTATGGTTGGGGAATTTTTCTCCTTAGTTCAGAAGTGGTAAAGTTGAATAAAAGTTTAGGAAGCATATGTTGTGAGTTGTTTTCCTAAGCGCTTGACCAAGGTTGCAAAATACATTGTGTTTTGCAACACTGAATGTTTGGCCGTTCTTAGGCTCAAAAAGGGAAAACCTAACTGTTTCTTGGGTGGTAAAAAAGTTATCTCTTGACCTTTGAGGGGGTTAGAAGTTTTTGTTGGCAGTTCCAAGAGAACAATAAGAGAAACAGTGATTTTTGGTGTGAATAATTCTGTGTTTCCTGTTCTTGCTCATGTGACAGTTGAAAGATGATTTGAAAGTAGCATTTTATAGGGTTGTTAGTATGTAATAAAGCTTCTGGAAGTTCTGCTTTTGGCATATTAGATTGTTTTCTTATCGTTTTCATCAACTTTGTAAATTCTGTGTCTCATTCTTTAATTCTGCTTTGATTGGTAAATTAAATAAGAATGGAGTTTTAGCTTACACTCCCACCATACCAAGAAGTATGGGAACAATGGGAAGGTGGCTAAACTCCTTCATTGTATATACGATAGCTATAGAAGTCTGTAGGAGGCGTGGCAACATGCCCAAAGTCTTACCCTAGGCGAGTTGTTGATACCCAGCTTGGGAAGACAGTAAATGGAAAAGCCCTAACGTGGCAGGGGTGACAAAGAATTTACATTGCAAGGTGTGTAATGTTTGCAGGAGGTCTCAAGAAAGTTGGCAGGAGAGGTGGAATCCTTGTCAGACCCAATGGAAACTGGAAAGAGAAAACAGTCCAGAAAATGCTCTTAAAAACCCTAGTTTACTACACATTCTGTGTTATGCCAGTGTACGGCCAAAAAGAGGGTTCCAAATCCTAAAAATTTGAAGGATCTTTGAAAAAGAACCAAAGTGTCAGAAGGGAGCTTGGCACCATCTCAAAAAGGAGAGAAGTTATAAGCATTTTTCTTGTTTGAGGAGGCCTAATAGGGGCTCAATCCTTGTAGCCCTGCCCAAAACCCAAAAACAGAGATTTTGTGTTAGTGATGGAGAATCACAGCATGGAGGTTAAACAATAACCCTTCCCTGATGGTTTTGATACCAAAGAAGCCTATGCACACCCTTGCAAGAAAGTTAGGAGGCATTAGAGGTTTGACTAGTCTTTAAAGGGATTAAGGGCGAGATGGAGGAAGTGAGGAAAAGCATCAAGAACTGCTTGGTAGCAGCAAACTGGAATTGATAGTAGGGTTGGCAAGTGACCAGGGGTGCCTAACAACCTTTAGGACCTATAGGTTGAGTGGTGAAGAGAAACACCAATGGGTTATCTATTGGAGACCCAGAGCATTGAGCCAGTGATTGACTCAATCCAACCTGGTGGCCTATCAGATTGGTATCAGAGCAGTGAAAGATTTGGGAAAGAAGTATTGCATGTCAGACATTGAGTTAAGTGATTCTTCCACCATGGTGACCAATGTAGAACTGGCAAAGATGGTTGAAGAGCAAGAAGAAGACAATAAGCAGTTGAGGGAAAGAATAGCCCAACTGGAGACAGCAGTAAGAAGTGCACAGTTTGAGGGAAGAATGCCAAAAGAAGAAGAGATAGCAGAGGAGGATAAGACCCCTGTACCTGATCTAGTTTTGAAGGAGGAGCCTTTCTTGAAGGCATTGAAAGCCTTGAGTGGGAAAGCACTTGAAGGCATACCACTATTCAGTGGAAAGATGGAACCTGATTTGGTAATGGACTGGATAGAAGGCATGGAGAATCACTTTGAGTGTGATGGAGTCACTGAAGCTCAGAAGGTGAAGGTTGCTAAATCCAGGTTGAGAGGATCAACCTTGACATGGTGGAAGTTCATCCAGACTGAAAGGGAGAAAGAAGGCAAGCTGCCGATAGCAACTTGGAAAGGAATGGTTGCTAAAGTGAAAGAAGCCTATATGCTAGATGATTATGAGATCCAATTGCACAAGAAGAGGCAAAGCCTAAGGAAGAAAGACCAAGATGTCAGCACTTACACTGAGGAGTTTCAAAAGCTTTGTATGAGGTCCAATGTGACAGAGGATGAGAGCCTCAAAGTGGCTAGGTATCTCAATGGTTTGAAGTGGAATATCCAAGAGGAAATGGCCTTATTAAGTCCCAAGACCATACACCAATGTTATCAGTTGGCTATCAAGATAGAGGAAAGGTACAAGAGGAGGCAAGATCAGTCTTCTAGAGGCAGAGGTAAAGGCAAAGATCAAAGAGATCAAAGAGGACATCGTGGAGGTTACCAAGGTAGAGGTAATGATCAAAGGAACCAAGGTGAATCCAAGCTTACCGAGCATGGAGGTGAAACATCTTCAAGAGGAGGATTTAATAGAGGAAGAGGACCTTAAGGAGGTTCAAATAGAGGAAGAGGAGCAGGCAGAAGTAACTCTTACTTTGCCACCATGAAATGTTATCACTGCAATCAGCTAGGTCATCCAACTTATAGGTGCCTGGAGAAAGCTTCTTCTTCAAGTAATGAAAGGAGAGTGGCCTATGCACAAGAGGACACCATGAGTGTCAAATCACCTGAGATCAGTCATATATAATTAGAAGTAGGTGAAAATTTGATGTTTAACAAGGTTTTGATCAGACAACCGGTCAAGGAAGAACCCAAGCAAAGGAGAGCTTTGTTTAGAGCAAGGTGCAAGATATTGGGAAAGGTATGCAAGGTCATTGTAGATTCTGGTTCTACAGATAATATCATCTCTGAGGAGGTAGTAACTAAGTTAAAATTGCAGAAGGTACCTCATACCAATCCCTACAAGGTCACATGGTTGAATAAAGGGCAGAGTGTTCTAGTGAATGAGCAGGTTACAGTGGAATTCTCAATTAGAGGCTACAAAGACAAGCTGATTTGTGATGTACTACCCATGGATGCATGCCATCTTCTCCTTGGCAGGCCATGGCAATATGACAGAGGTGCTATATATCATGGGAAGGAGAACACCATTGAATTCAAGAAGGATGGAAGAACCTTCAAGCTACAGTCATTGATTGAGGATGATGAGGGGCAGTCTAAGGTACCTAACATTATGTTGAGCAGTGGCAAGGAGTTCATCAAGGATATACACCAAGGGAATTAAGGTTATGTGGTCCTAATGCAGTCCAAAGAGGAAGAAAAGGCTGAGAAGACAGTCATACTTGAAACAGTTCAAAGGCTGCTAGAAAAGTACAAGAGCATAGTGAGTGATGGAACACCTGCAACTCTACCACCAAAGAGAGCAATAAGTCATCAAATTGACTTCATACCTGGAGCCTCATTGCCTAACAAGGTAGAATACAAGCTTACACCTGAGCAGAACCAAGAGGTGGCTAGGCAAGTGGAAGAATTATTGAATCAAGGTCTAATTCAAAAGAGCATCAGCCCTTGTGCAGTCCCAGTTGTTTTAGCAACAAAGAAAGGAGGTAAGTGGAGACTTTGTGCTGATTCTAGAGCAATTAATAGGATCACCATTAGGTATAGATTCCCAATACCTAGAATTGAAGATTTAGTGGATTGCCTTGGAGGAGCACAGTATTACACCAAGTTAGATCTTAAGAGCGGGTATCATCAAATCAGAATCAAGGAGGGTGATGAGTGGAAGACAACTTTTAAAACAAATGATGGCTTGTATGAGTGGAAGGTGATGCCATTTGGCCTCTCAAATGCCCCTAGCACGTTCATGAGACTAATGAATGAGGTGCTTAAGGATTTCATAGGGATTTTTGTAGTAGTCTACCTTGATGATATACTAATTTTCAGTAAGACAGCAAAAGAACATTTGAAACATGTGGAGATGGTTCTCAAAAGGCTACAAGAAGAATAGTTGGCAATCAACCTTGAGAAGTGTGAGTTCTTCAAACAAGAACTTGTGTATCTAGGCTTTGTAGTATCCCAAGGAATGTTGAAGATGGATCCAAGCAAGGTAGAAGCCATTCTAAACTGGCCCACACCAACCACAACAACAGAGGTAAGAAGTTTTCATGGTCTAGCTCAGTTTTATAGGAAATTCATTTGAAATTTTAGTGGTATATGTGCAGTAGTTCTAGATACTATTAAAGGTGGTCAGAAAACAAAGTTTAAATGGAGTCAAGAGGCTGATAAAGGGTTTGAAAAGATGAAACAAGAAGTGGCAACTCAACCAATTTTGTTATTGCCTAGTTTTGATAAGTTATTCATGGTTGAGTGTGATGCAAGTGGAGTAGCAGTAGGAGGGGTACTTAGTCAAGAAGGTAGGCCTGTAGCCTTCTTTAGTGAAAAACTCAATGAAGCCAAGCAAAAATACTCCACCTATGATCTGGAACTTTATGCTTTAGTGCAGTCCCTTAGGAAGTGGAGGCACTATTTATTGCCCAAGGAGTTTGTGGTCTTCACAGATAACCAGGCACTCAGTTACATCAACACCCAAGAGAAGTTAAGCAATAGACATTTGAAATGGATGTAGTACATCCAAGCCTTTACATTTACCATTAAGCACAAGAAGGGACAACAAAAAAAAGTAGCAGATGCATTAAGGAGGAGGATGTTGACAGTGCAGGAAATACAATTGAAGAGCATTGGATTAGAGAGTTTCAAAGACCTCTATGGTGATGATGAAGACTTTTTAGAAGCCTACAAGGTATGCTCTGATTTCGCAAATCATTTTCATAGTCAGTATGTTGAGTATACATTGCAAAATGGACTGTTATTTAAGGGCAATCTGTTATGTGTCCCAAGAGGATCAATGAGGGAAAATTTGATTCAAGAGAAACATAATGGCAGTCTTAGTGGGAATTTTGGAATAAATAAAACTTTAGAGCTGGTACAAAGGTTCTATTACTGGCCTAAGTTGGCAAGAGATGTTAGGAAATATGTGGAGCAGTGTGTAGTTTGCATGAAAGCCAAAGGGGGAGCCAGCAATGCAGGTTTGTATCGGCCCCTGCCTATTCCTAACAGACCTTGGGAGTGTGTGAGCATGGATTTTGTGGTAGGTCTTCCTAAGACCAAAACTGGTTTTGATAGTATTTATGTAGTTGTGGACAGATTTAGCAAGATGAGTCACTTTATCCCTTGCAAGACTACACATGATGCAAGTTACATAGCCCATCTTTTCTTCAGGGAGATAGTCAGAATCCATGGATTGCCATTAAGCATTGTATCAAACAGGGATGTGAAGTTCATGAGTCACTTTTGGAAGACTCTATGGAGAAGATTGGGAACAAATCTGTCTTTTGGACCAGCTTACCATCCTTAGACTGATGGTCAAACAGAGGTGGTTAACAGAGTGCTAGGTAATCTTTTGAGGTGCTTGACAAAGGAATATGGACATACATGGGATGTGGTGATTTCCCAAGCTGAATATTCCTATAATGATAGTGTTAATAGAACTATAGGGAAAAGTCCATTTGAGGTTGTGTATGGAATACACCCAAGAGGAATTTGTGAACTCAGAGACCTTGGATCTCAGGAGAATAGGAGAGGACATGCAGAAGACTTCACTCAGACCATGAAGGAGATTCATGATCAGGTTAGGAAGACAATCACATCAGCAACCCAAAAATTGAAAGATAAAGTTGACTTATCAAGGAAGGATGTGCAGTTTCAAGTAGGTGACTATGTTATGGTTCATCTTAACAAATCAAGGTTGTAGAAGGGAATGTCAACCAAAATGCAGATGAAAAGAGTAGGACCATGCAAGGTGTTAGCTAAGTATGAGAAGAATGCATACAAGGTAGAACTACCATCAGATTTGGGCATCTCTCCAGTGTTCAACATTGCTGATTTGATCAAGTACAAGGGATCAGTTAATGATGAGGGTCAGAACAGTCAGGAATTTCTCAAAGACATCAGCAATGTGAACTTTCCTCACCAAGACAAGCTTTAGGTAGAGAACGTCTTACAGTCTAGAGTGCAACAATCTACAAGAAATAAGGTCTACATGGAGCACCTTATCAAATGGAAGAATAAACCTGACTCAAAAGCTACATGGGTACAAGAAGATCAGCTCAAGAAACTTGGCATTGACCTGGAAATGATCCCTCCTTCCAGTTCTTAGTGTTTGAGCTGAGAGGGGGAGAATGGTGCAGGAGCACCTGGCAAGATTCAAGCCTTATTGGAGTTTTGGTTGAAGTTCTTTTTGTTGTGTTATGTAAGGTCTTGGAGACCATCTTGTTTATGGTTGGGGAATTTTTCTCCTTAGTTCAGAAGTGGTAAAGTTGAATAAAAGTTTAGGAAGCATATGTTGTGAGTTGTTTTCCTAAGCGCTTGACCAAGGTTGCAAAACACATTGTGTTTTCCAACATTGAATGTTTGGCCATTCTTAGGCTCAAAAAGGGAAAACCTAACTATTTCTTGGGTGGTAAAAAAGTGATCTCTCGACCTTTGAGGGGGTTAGAAGTTTTTGTTGGCAGTTCCAAGAGAACAATAAGAGAAACAGTGATTTTTGGTGTGAATAATTATGTGTTTCCTGTTCTTGCTCGTGTGACAGTTGAAAGATGATTTGAAAGTAACATTTTATAGGGTTGTTAGTATGTAATAAAGCTTCTGGAAGTTCTACTTTTGGCATATTAGATTGTTTGCTTATCGTTTTCATCAACTTTGTAAATTTTGTGTCTCATTCTTTAATTCTGTTTTGATTGGTAAATTAAATAAGAATGGAGTTTTAGCTTACACTCCCACCATACCAAGAAGTATGGTAACAATGGGAAGGTGGATAAACTCCTTCATTGTATATACAGTAGTTGTAGAAGTCTGTAGGAGGTGTGGCACCATGGCCAAAGTCTTACCCTAGGCGAGTTGCTGATACCCGGCTTGGGAAGACAGTAAATGGCAAAGCCCTAACATGGCAGGGGTGACAAAGAATTTACATTGCAGGGTGTGTAATGTTTGTAGGAGGTCTCAAGAAAGTTGGCAGGAGAGGTGGAATACTTGTTAGACCCAATGGAGACTGGGAAGAGAAAACAGTCTAGAAAATGCTCTTAAAAACCCTAGTTTCCTGCACATTCTGTGTTATGCCAGTGTACGGCCAGAGAGGGTTCCAAATCCTAAAAATTTGAAGGATCTTTGAAAAAGAACCAGAGTGTCAGAAGGGAGCTTGGCACCATCTCAAAAAGGAGAGAAGTTATAAGCATTTTTCTTGTTTGAGGAGGCCTAATAGGGGCTCAATCCTTGTAGCCCTGCCCAAAACCCAAAAATAGAGATTTTGTGTTAGCGATGGAGAATCACAGCATGGAGGTTAAACAATAACCCTTCCCTGATGGTTTTGATACCAGAGAAGCCTATGCACACCCTTGCAAGAGAGTTAGGAGGCATTATAGGTTTGATTAGTCTTTAAAGGGATTAAGGGCTAGATGGAGGAAGTGAGGAAAAGCATCAAGAACTACTTGGTAGTAGCAAACTAGAATTGATAGCAGGGTTGGCAAGTGACCAGGGGTGCCTAACAACCTTTAGGACCTATAGGTTGAGTGGTGAAGAGAAACACCAATGGGTTATCTATTGGAGTCCCAGAGCATTGAGCCAGTGATTGACTCAATCCAACCTGGTGGCCTATCATTAGTTCTCTAGGAGGGCAGTTCTAATCTTGAGTTTTTAATCTGAAAATCTTACTGGGTAGGTCTTGTGGCATATCTTCTCCAGATTCCTCATCTCCAGAAAAAGGGAACCCTGTATCTGGAAACCCTTGGTTGGATTCCTCCACCACTCTCTTTGCTTCCTCTGCCTCCAAATTTCTAATCATGTCATCAAACTGATAAGGCACAGGATCATATCCTCCAAAGTTTATCCTTTGTCTGGAAGAATTGATATATCCCTCTAGATCAAAACCTTTTCTTGGTGGACCCTTATTCATATTATACTGCATTAATTTGGCAAAGATCGAATCATATCCTTCCTTTGCAAGGACAGTAAAATCACCAAAGCACAAAATACTAGGCATAAATGCCTGTTTCCCGAATGAACCAAAATTCATGAAACTAGAAAAATCCATTTGTCTTACAATTTCCAAATATGCAATCCTATCTGGGACTGTTTTAGGAAAAATAAAAAAGAATCCTCAAAACTAAACACCCTTACAATAGTAGCATTTTCCAAGCAATATCAGTCTCCCCAATTGTGATCAATTGGTCTATTAAAGTCTTTAGGTCTGAAGAAGCGTGTTATTTCATTAGACAATGAGTGCGCACAATGATGACTGTAGAATTCATATACTGGCTTTACAAAATATTCTTCAAAATATAGGTAATTGGAATTAGCAAACCTACTATCCCAAATGACAGTCCACAATTGAATGGTTAATAATTTTCCCTCTTTATCAAATTGTGAAACCTTCAAATTTTTTGGCCAAATCCATAACTCTTGTCTGAAGTACAATACTAGATGCATTAAAAGAGAATAATGCCTAAGGTGCAGAACAGGGAATTTATTCTTGATTGCTATCAATGCTAAGTCGAGTTCGTTGGAGACAAATGAAGCATAGTCGAAAAACCTAGAATTATGACATTGAATGTCAGCTGCAATTACCATGGAAAAAATGGACATATACTCAGGAAATTCCATACCCAACACTTGTCCTACTGAGAAATAGGTATATCTCATATAGGGCTCAAATAAGTCCACATGGAATGGAGGCTCATCGCCATCGTCAAGTGGGACAGTTTTACCATCTTGTTTAATTCTATGTAAGGGAAACCTCCAACCCTTGTAAGTGGTGTCCATTCTCCAAAACTCCTTTTCCAACTCTTCATTCACAATTTTCTCATTACTCCACCCTTCCAACTTAAAAAACTCACTTATTGAAGCCTTTGATATGTATATGAAGGGTTTCCTAGATGGTCTGCATATGGCCTTAAAAGTTTTGAGTCATAGTCAGTGGCCAACAATTTTACCAGCTTTGTATTGACAAACACATTAGGGAAAACCATCTTTCCCAAATTTAGATGCCATGGATTACAAACTGGCTCAAAACAATCTCTTCGGTGAAAGTGGAATCTAAACAATTCATAACTTCTTATTGGGGTCCAAATGTCTCCTATGTGCTTGCATTTGTTGTCCAATTTTTCCACTTCCACCCTTAGTTGCGCGGAGTGCCTACCTCTGGGCCAAAATCCAGGCAATTGGTCAATTAAATCTTGATTGAACTTTTGTTCAGCACCCTCTGACTCAATTCTAGACTCAATTTTCTACTTCTTACTCTTAGGGTGACTGATCTCACTTTGTTTTCTACCTTTCAACTTCCCCGAGCTGGTGGCTTCCATATTACTCACTTAAAATTACATAAATGAAAAAGTTAAAATGTAGAGGACTTACTGGTTTTGATTGAGGTCTTTCAACTCAAACAATTCTCTAGCCCTTTGTTTGTCTCCTCGTTTCCTTCGCTACCAATTCACAATGTTCATTTTGCAATGATTTCCTTTCAATTTATGAAATTACCTGTACTTCGTGGTGCCATTAATGTTTTAACTCTAGGAATGAATCTAACAGATTTTTGAATTCCTTACTATCACATCAAATGAATTGGTCAGCAAGACACCTTCAAACTTTGGGCGATCTATACATTAGGCCCCAACCAAACATTCAATGAATACTCTATTGATCGGGGTAACACTCTACACATTTGACTGATGTTAACATTTGTCTCATATACATCACCAAGAGTCACCCTGACAATCATTTTGGTTCATTTGTTTCTTCATCGGCCTGACTTTTAGTATTCCTAACACATTCAGTGGTTCCTTTGATGTTATAAGTCTTGCCAATAACACGTCAAATGAACTAGTCGGCAAGACACCTTCAAACTTTTGGCGATCTATACATTAGGCCCCAACCAACATTCACGGAATACTCTATTGATTGGGGTAACACTCTACACATCTAACCGATGTTAACATTTGTCCCATATACATCACCAAGAGTCACCCCAACAATCATTTTGGTTCATTTGTTTCTTCATCGGCATGAATTTTAGTATCACTACAACATTCAGTGGTTCCTCCGATGTTATAAGTCTCATTGATAACACATCAAATGAACTGGTTGGCAAGACACCTTCAAACTTTGGGTGATCTATACATTAGGCCCCAACCAACGTTCACTGAATACTCTGCTAATCGGGGTAACACTCTACACATCTGACTGATGTTAACATTTGTCCCGTATATATCGCCAAGAGTCACCCCGACAATCATTTTGGTTCATTTGTATCTTCATCAGCCTGAATTTTAGTATCACTAACACATTCAATGGTTCCTCTAATGTTATAAGTCTCGCCGATAACACATCAAATGAACTGGTTAGCAAGACACCTTCAAACTTTGGGCGATCTATACATTGGGCCCCAGCTAATGTTCACTGAATAATCTACTGATTGGGGTAACACTCTATACATCTGACCGATGTTAACATTTGTCCTGTATACATTGCCAAGAGTCACCCCGACAATAATTTTGGTTCATTTTTTCTTCATCGGCCTGACTTTTAATATTGCTAACACATTCAGCGGTTCCTCTGATGTTATAAGTCTTGCCTATAACACATCAAATGAACTGGTCAGAAAGACACCTTCTAACTTTGGTCGATCTATACATTAGGCCCCAACCAACGTTCATTGAATACTCTGTTGATCAGGGTAACACTCTACACATCTGACCAATGTTAACATTTGTCCCCTATACATCGCCAAGAGTCACCCCGACAATCATTTTGGTTCATTTGTTTCTTCATCGGCCTAACTTTTAGTATCGCTAACACATTCAGTGGTTCCTTCATTGTTATAAGTCTCACTGATATGTTTTCTTTTGGTCTTGAATATGTCGCCAAAACTCTTGCCGATATCCTCTTGTCGGTGTAACTTAGTGGGTTGGGTGAACATTCAGGATTTACACTGATTGCACACGTCTCACCGATATATTCCCAGTGCTCCTGTCGGTGAAAGAAATGATGGTCTCACCGATGAAACTTCATCGGTGAGACTTAAACGGCTTGAGCCAACATACATTTTCTTTCATGCCGAGATGACTTGTCTTGCCTGATAGATAATCTTCATCGATGAGACCATAAGCCAGTCTCCTCGACATGTATTCTTTAGTAATCTTGATTGCTACAACAGTTTTGATGTCTCATCGATGTGATAAAAAGTGCTTGTAACCCATAATAGGTCGGGAAGACCCATAATAGCTCATGCCGATGTGATTTGTTTGCCACAATATCTTTGATCAGAAGGATTTTCAGGAGTAGAACAAGGTGACCGTGGGTAATTATATTTTGTAGGTCCAATTACATCCTTTTTTGACTCCAAATGTAGTTAATTATTATTGAGAAATTTACATGAGTAAATCATTACAAAATTTTGAATTTTTTATAGTTCCAACATACCCTTCTTCATGTTGTATTGCAGAAATTTGTTGAGAACCATATCATATCCATCCCTTTCTAATACAATGAAATCATCGAAGAAAGGAATAGAGGTGGAGATAGAGAGTTGATGGATAGGGAGGATAGGGAGGGAGGGAGAGACAGAGAGATAGAGAGGGGGAGATAGAGAGGGGGAGGGGAGACAAAGGGAGGCATATAGTAGAGGAGGAGAGAGAAGAGGGGGGAGAGATAGAGGAAGAGGTGGATATAGAGGAGCAGAGGGGGATGGTGGAAGAGATAGAGAGATCATGATAGAGGTAGAGAAATATATGGATAGAAAGAGATAGAGAGACGGAGAGGGGAGATAAAATGAAATGGAGAGATGGATGGAGGAAAGGTGGAGGAAGGGGGGGAGGGAGGATAAATAGTGGAGATAGAGATATAAGGGAAGAGAAAGAGAGATGGAGATATATGGGAAGGGAAAGGAAGAGAGTTGGAGATAGAGAGTTGATGGATAGGGGGGATAAGGAGGGAAAAGAGATGGTGAGAGATAGAGAGGGGGAGATAGAGAAGGGGAGGGAGAGAAAGGGATATAGATAGGTAGAGGAGGAGAGATAGAGAAGAGGGGGAGAGATAGAGAAGAGGGTTTAGGGTTTCAGGAGATAGAGAGCAATAGGGAGAGATATATCAATCACACTCCCTATATCTCTATCTATTCATCCTTATCTCTTTATCTCTCTACCTTTCTCTATCTCTTTGTCTCCCTTTCTATTTGTATGTTTCTCATTATCTCCCTCTCTCTCTATATTTTCTTCCCTATATTTATCTTTGTCTCCTTAAGTGTGCAATGGGTACATTAAAGAGGTCTTAAAGGAGAATTATCATATCTTTTTAATCAAATGGCATTCTACCTTGAGCATAATTCCCCAAGGACACATGCCATCCTTGGATTGTTGACATGAAACAACCAATCAAAATTTAGTCTCTCTTTTCCCTCTCTCTCTTTTCCTTTGTATCTCTTATATTTCTCTCTCATGCTCTCTCTCTCTCCCAGCTCTCTCTCCCTATCTATCTAAGTTCATCTCTTTCTCTCATTCTCTATCTTTTTAGTTTCTATATCTCTTTCTATTAGCTAATAGGCTACATATATTGTGATATTTGAGCTTGAAACAAATCTCATGCCTAGAAACCACTATTGTGTCATTGTCTTTATATAGAGAGGGGGAGATGGAGAGGGGGAGGGAGACAAAGGGATATAGATAGGTAGAGGAGGAGAGATAGAGAAAAGGGGGAGAGATAGAGAAGAGGGTGATATAGAGAGATAGAGGAGGATGGTGAAAGAGATAGAGAGATCATGATAGAGAGTCGATGGATAGGGGGGATATAGAGGGACTAGAGATGGTGAGAGATAGAGAGGGGAGATAGAGAGGGGGAGGGAGAGAAAGGGATATAGATAGGCAGAGGAGGAGAGATAGATAAGAGGGGGAGAGATAGAGAAGAGGGTTTAGGGTTTAGGGAGATAGAGAGTAACAGGGAGAGATATATCAATCACACTCCCTATATCTCTATCTATTCATCCTTATCTCTTTATCTCTCTACCTCTCTCTATCTCTTTGTCTCCCTTTCTATGTTTATGTTTCTGATTATCTCCCTCTCTCTCTCTATATTTTCTTCCCTATATTTATCTTTGTCTCCTTAAGTGTGCAATGGGTACATTGAAGAGGTCTTAAAGGAGAATTATCATATCTTTAATCAAATGGCATGCTACCTTGAGCATAACTCCCCAAGGACACATTCCATCCTTGGATTGTTGACATGAAACAACCAATCAAAATTTAGTTTCTCTTTTCCCTTTCTCTTTTCCTTTGTATATCTTATATTTCTCTCTCATGCTCTCTCTCTCTCTCTCTCCCCCTATCTATCTAAGTTCATCTCTTTCTCTCATTCTCTATCTTTTTAGTTTCTATATCTCTTTCTATTAGCTAATAGGCTACATATATTGTGAGATTTGAGCTTGAAACAAATCTCATGCCTGGAAACCACTATTGTGTTGTTGGAAAAAAAATCTCAATTTCCATTTAATGGTAAACCAACTATAGTGTAATGGTAAAATCCTCTAAAATATCAGGTTAAAGCCTATATATACTATTATATAATAATAAATATAATTATATTATATATAATTTAATCTAATATTAATATTATATTAAATATATATTATATTAATTATATTTTGCATTGGGATAACACCAAGGAAAATATAGAATATATACTTTCATGAAGAAAGAACATGAATGTCTATTATTAATCTACAAGAATGAGCTAAAAAATATAAATCTAATATAGCTAATATATATTTAACTAATATATACTTAACTATATTGTGGAATATTAAAACCTAGCTAAATGGCACCATAATTTTCAATTTAATTAACATACTCTAAAACCTAACGAAACTAGGTTGTAGCTCGTCAAATTGGAGAAGTGAAAGGTCAATACCAGCATCAAGGAAGAGTTTGGAGGAGTGAAAACAAGGTCAATACCAGTGCTGAGGAAGAGTTTGGAGTTAAAACAAGGTCAATACCAACACTGACGAAGAGTAGAGGAGTGAAAACAAGGTCAATACCAGCATTGAGGAAGAGTTTGGAGGAGTGAAAGCAAGGTCAATACCAACGCAAAGGACGAGGTTGAGGGAACTCAGGGAAAATTGACGACCAAGGGACAATGAGTACTGTAAGTTTGGTACCCCCATTCTCTTTAACCTGCAATTTTCATGCCTAGTTTCCAAAGATATTCTTGTACATTGGCACCCCCAAAGTTCTAGGATTTCATCACACATAGCCTTCATCCCATGATTCTAAAGAAATTGTAGACTTATTCCAAGTATATGCTAGGATAAGCTAGATCTAATGAATGGAAATAGAGGCATACAATTCTTCTTTAATACCTCCACCATAAACATATGCAAGGAAAGGTCTCCTCCCTTCTTGGTAGTGATAACCTCCTCCACACAGAACCCTTAAAAATTATGAATAGAGGACTATAATATTTGAAGAACTCAAAGTTGATTCTCTCCTACCTGATGCAATTAGTCATTTTATCCTTACAAACATTTATAGTGATTACTAGAGGCACATAGACCAATTCTTCATAATAGAAGAATTTGATCATACTTTTCCAATGATGGCATTACGAGAAAAACTTAGGTTAAATGAATAATTCCAAGCTAAGTTCTTTAAATCATGTCCAACCATATAAGAGAAGACCACTGCTATGTTTACTTGGATACCATGGAGAAAGGATCTTTGGGCTCTTTCATCAATCAAGGTATTGCTAAATTTTAACACCTAAAAGTGAGAATGAAGAATCTTTCCTAGGATGGTGGCCATCCCATTATAGCTCTTAGAGTTGTTAGAGATATTTTTGTTTCGAAGTAGAGATTGGACCATCAAATAGTGTCACCATGACTCTACCAATATATCCATCAAATTGACAAACCCTAACTTAACAACCACAAATTCACAAGAAAAGTGCCCTTGTCAGCCCTAGGGAATCAAATCAATGCCAAGTTTCTTGCTTTAACAGAACCCTAAATGCAATGAACATCTATCATACCATGTTGCACAACAATCCATTGAGTTATAGTTCCAAGACAGTGGGTGGATTGGTGGATGTCATTTCTGTTTAGCCCTCAAACCCTTACATAGCCAAAACAAGGTAGTCCATGTATTTGATTGTTTTCTCCCACAAGACAGTGATCTTAGAGCATATCAAGCTTTTACGAACACATATTTATCTACACCAATGATCTCAGAGCATTTCAAGCTTGTACGGATCCATACAACACAAAAGAACTTCAGAAAAATAGTAAAAACACAGAAAATTGCTTCAAGAACATGGTATTTGATATGAAATTTAGGTATCAAAAATTGCAATGGGATGGGAATACAATATGATAGAAGTGGGATAAGAAAATCATTTGAAGCATCAAACCAATATGCAAAGATGAAAGAAAGTGCTAACCCCTTAAATTGAAAAGGTTTCTTTTAACTTTAAGTTTGTTGGGTAGCCAATTCTTTTAAGTTATCAAATCCTACCATCATACATAATGAAAATGTTGTTTCAAATGACTATGAGCACTAACCTTCACTATTTGAAGATGTTGAAACCTTGTCATAGAGAACTAGAACATTGATGCAACCACTCATCCTACCTTAAAACATACCAAAAGTCTCCTAGCAATTAGACATAGGAAGATTTAAGATGACTTAAACAATTTTTATTGACAAAGACAAAACTTATGATGACTTAACCAGGCCTAGTACACACTCCCTCCCCTTAACCACTTAGACATATGGAAATTAAATGTAAATTTTTGCTATTTTAGTCATGTAGGTGTCCAATAAACCACTTGGTGGTGTTTCCCTTCAAGTTTATTTTACTTGAATGAAGAGAAAAAGTCCTTTGATTACAATTGAAAATTTGAGGCCTTGGTTTGTAACTGGTGGACCATAGTCAAATTTAAGCCGTTACAAAGTTTGGGAGTTAAAATGTTAAGTAGATTTGATTTGTGATGGACACATTTGGTAGTAACAATAACTTGCAATCTATCAAGACTTGATTACCTTATAACCTATTAAATTCTAGCAATGAAATGATAGATTTTATCATAATGTCACCTTGGGATCACATCACCATGAAATAACTTCATCCAACATCCTTATGAGTGTAGGTACCCACCCAAATAGGTATTTTTCAGATCCGCCTTCCCTCGAGCGAGGGATATTTAGGAAGAGAAGAGGAAAGTGAGACATGTAGCAGGTCTAAAAGAGTGAGATCAACTAGAGGTCAAAAGATTAGAAGAAAATTCTGTAAATGCATGGAATTTTTTCTTGCTGGAGGGGGGTCATGTTCTTATGTTGATGAGAGAATAGGTGACATTGAGGTGCCCTTGAGGTACAAACATCTACAAAAGCAATGGGTACCCAAGGAAATTCCTCCAATAAACACTAATTTTTGTGTCAATGAGAGGATATATCACATAGCACCATCGTCATTACACGGTTTAGGCTTATTTTTCATGGATGGCATAAAGGTCTGTTATGACAAAGTTACTGAATTGATGGAGTATGTCAGACCCTATTATAGTTAAGCAAAGATTGAATGCAAATTGGTTTGATATACATGAAGTATGCGTAGGTATGCACTATCAACAAATTATATATAGCTAAAAGATAAGGATCAAAATAAAGGAGTGGCTATGTACATTGATGAAAGGCCAAAAGCATTAGGGAATATTGCAAGGTTTATAAATAGTACACGACCTAGGTCAACAAATAAAACCCAATTGCATATTTGAGGTGCGCAAGGGAAACCATGTATTTGTATGTGTGATAAAATCAGTAACTGTGGGGGAAGAGTTGCTAATCAATTACAATTTGAATAGCTTAGTTACAAACATAGTTACTATGGGGTGGTACGTACTATATACCATTTTACCCAACCTCCAATTAATGACTCCAATATACCATTTTATTCTTATGTTTTTTTGTAAGTCTATTGGTTTCATTTTGGTAATGCTTTTTTATATTTAATTTTTGTCACAGGGAACATTGATCATACGGGGAAGGATCCGCCCAGAGCATAGATCGTGATGCATCTTCAACCACTTCTACTTGACAGGTTTGTTAGAAATAGGATGCCATTTAATTGAAAATCCTAAACATTAATTATTTCATGTATCTCCTATATTCTTGGAATGTGTTCAACAACACTAAGATTAGGATGAGATTAATTATTTGGATGAAATAAATCATGAAATTGACATTTGTAGTTATTCCTAAATAATAGGAGCATGTGGGTGCACACATGGTAAGGTGAAACTCACCTTGTGTTCAATTAACTATTCAGAGTAAGAGATAACACTTTTGAATGCATGTAAAGATCCTAGTAGTTAGGATTTGATGTTTGCATGTTTGAAGTTCAGTTCAGTTCAGTGAATTAGTTTATCTTTAGTTCAGTTTAGTTTAGTTTAGTTTAGTTTACTTTAGTTTAGTTTTAGTTCAGTTATGGTTCATTATCTTCAGTTGCATGCATGTTGGTTATTTTGAGTTGCATGTAGTTAGCTTTAGTTAACTTGGAATGCATGGATAATAACTTGATTTGTATGACAGATAACAGGGACTACCTCCAGTTAACAGGGGATGACCATTCTTGCATGAATGGTGTTGAGTAAATGTTTCAATTAGCTATAAAGCACTTGGAGCCAACTTGGGGGCCCAAGATGCTTTATTGGATTTACCTCTCATGCATGATAAGATATTTCTGAAGGCTCAGTTAAGAAGGGTTACTTAAGGGCGCCAACTTTGAGGAAGAGCTTTGGAATTATCATCAAAGTGAAGAAGTTGTAGCTTCATTTTGGGACGCCCAAATGCATGAAGCACATGTTGTAAGCTTTAGTCTTCACTGAATAACTCAACTTGAAGGAATATGGCATACCTTTTCAAGGGCTTGAGCTTGTGCATTGTAATTATTACCATTTGGAGATTACAAGGTTGCATATTGTCTATATATCTCAAGCAAGTTGAATAGAGTTGAGAGAGTTTTTTATTGCAGGTTGTGAAGAAGATTGGTAAAGATAGAAGAAGCATTCTCAAGCAAGAATTGGAGCTATTGTAATTCAGAGATTGAAGAATAGAATAATTCTTGGTGGAGTTTTTTCTCGAAAGGGTTTCTCCACGGTATATCTTGTGTGATCTTTCTAATATACTGCTAGTTCTTCTATCAACTTCTCTCTTCATTCTACAACAATAAAATGAATTAATCCAGATAATCACCCACAAAGAATATATGTAACAAAGAAAAGACTTACTTAGATCAGCAATATTAAAGTTTTACAGAGTATTAAGCTAAGAAAACACCTCATTTTTCAACAAGGTTTACCTCATTCTAATTGTACAAATTAGATACAAGCAAACTGTTTTATTTTTATATTTTTTTCATAAGTTCCTTGGGTTAATTTCGATAATGTTTTTAATATTCTTGATGCAGTCGACTAATCGGGGAAAGGAACCAACAGTAGAGGAGAACATCCATAGGGAGATGCAATCAATATTATGTGATGATGACATCGCATATTCAGCAAGCCCTCTCGATATGTTAAGGAAGACCCAAAAAAATGCAAAGAAGAAATCCTTAAGTTGATATTCATAGTGCCTCAAATAGATGATATAAGAGAGAGGGTTAAAATATTGATATAGAGAGCACAAAACTTGCAAGTTAGCTGTCATGAGGTCTTTAATTATAACATAAGTTCATTCATGGTTTTATATTTTATACTCTTTTATGTCATGAACTAAAATATTTGTTGTTTTTACAAGATTATTTGCATCCTCATGATGTTGTTGGCCATGATCAGGGTACTGTAGGTGCTGCGTGAGGAGTAGGTGTTGGTACACCTGTCGATCCTGATCTTCCTGCACATACATCACATCATCCAACCCCATCATCTGTGCCTATATTGTCGTCTCAAATTTCAGCAACACATAGCATGCAAGCATCGGGTAGTGCACCCTCTTGCAATGAACACATGCCAGAACATGCGTCAGGACATGTACTTGGGGATGCAGAGGCCACACCTAGTACTGGTGATGTTTTAGCAGCATTTCCTGGATCTTCCTATATTACTAGTATGGGAACATTGTCGGTCACATTTGTGGTGACCGAGGATTTCATTCCCATAAAGATAGAGAAGGTCCCAGGTACTTTAAAATGTTTTAATTATTATTTTATATAATCCAATTGAAATTTACTTATTGATCACTCTTTTTAGACTAATGATCCCATGATCATTTTGCAGGAAATGATATTTTTTATAAACATCTAAGTGATATTACATTGGAGCTCTTTGGGCCCACCATATGTACATAGTGGAATGCCCAAAATGAAGATTTAAAAGATGAGGTCATTAACTCTTTAGTTGTGCTATTCGGTGATAAAACATTCAACCGAACAAAGGTCCTTAAGAAAGATGGTACCTCTCTAAAGTATGTGAGGGACCAATATAGGTCACATTTAGAGAAGAACAAAAAGTACGAGCATCCCTCCATGATTCTAGAGAGGGAGTGGAAGGACCTGGTGTCAGATGGAAAGGAGAAGGCTGAAAAGAAAAAAGGAAAGACACCACCGGGCCAAGGAAGGCATGTGATACTATCAAAAATGTAATTATATATTGATTACTCTTTCTTT
Organism: Sequoia sempervirens; assembly: GCA_007258455.2. NCBI lineage: Eukaryota > Viridiplantae > Streptophyta > Pinopsida > Cupressales > Cupressaceae > Sequoia > Sequoia sempervirens. Next base: position 569,040,137 of record VDFB02000015.1, on the reverse strand, counting down.
TTACATAATCTAACATATTTCAAACTATTCATAGGCTGCTCGACACATCAAAGGCAATAAAGGCAAGACTAGAAAAACACAAGCAGCACAAACTTGGCTCTGGTGGTTATATGAAATTAGCCGCACAAATTGTAAGTATCAATAAATGAAATATTGCATCCAAATAATAAATTGCAAACAATTTTGGTTTTATCACACCATAGAAGCAAAATTCATGATCTTATGCAAAAATGTAGGGCTTTGAATTCAACAGAGTGCCCACAAAAGAGGACCTAAAGATTGCCTTCCAACAAGGCTATGGAGTCATGGATGAATGCCTAAGAGTCTTGATTGGGCAAACACAATCTTCTACTGCATTCGACATGTAGGTAAATAAACTCAATAAAGTTTATTTAAAATTGAATACTTGTGTGATCTATTCAATATTAATTTCCACTATAAAGTAATTATGTGCCTATTTTTTTTAAATAGACAAGCAATGATAATACTGCACATGCCATTGGAATGCAACCTGGTGAGGGTGGATCACAACTTGCAGATGAAGGTCATGGTGTGCATCCTGGTATTGGATGTATTCATGTGCTATAAAAAACACAATATGGATTAATACAATTAAACATCTTTAATTGCAATTGGTGTATTAATTAATGTAACATTTTGTGTTTCAAATTTAGAGCATGTAGAGCGTGATCAACATGTTGAGCATGATCAGGCTAGAGAAGATCAAGAACATGATGTGGCCCCATCAGGTAAAGAGGACCACTCTAATGTTCTTTTAAACATATTTAATTGCAATTGGTGCATTAATTAATGTAACCTTTTGTGTTTCAACTCCAGATCACAATTTAGAGGGTGTTCAACATGTTGAGCATGAGGCTATAAAAGAAGATTAGGAACATGATGTGGCCCCATTAGGTAAAGAGAACCACTCTAATGTTCTTTTAATTAATGAAATACTTGTAACAATAATAGTAAAACATATCAATTTAACATTTCTTTGTTATTGTAGCAGACCCCCCCTTGCAGTGACGTCAATGTTGTGAATACACGACTAGGCATACATTAAGATCACAAGCAAAGGGAAAAACAACTGAAGGGGGGATAGATGATTTAGAAAATGATACTCCACTTAAGCTTTTTTTAGCTTCAAAAAGGAAAAAAAAAAGTGATTGTAATCATATTATGAATGAATGTGAATATTTTAATGAATGAATGTTATATGTTAATGAATGGATGTTATATGTTAATGAATGAATGTTATATGATAATGAATGAATGCTATATGTTATTAATGGATGAATGAATGATTAATGTTATATGATTGGGTATGGGTAATTGAGAGTGATGTGAGGGGGGGAGGGGCCAAATGAGCTTCCACCGTCATGTGGTTGGCCTTGTTAAGTAGAGAATATTAAACTATTCTTGAAATAAAGAGAAGCTCAATAAGGTAATGAACTTTTGAATATAAGAAATGCATTGTTTGAAGCATCAAACCAATATGAAAAGATGAAAGAAAGTGCTAAATTTTCACTATGGTGGCAAAAAAATGATTCTTTATACCCTGATGCCTTCATTTTCCAAGCCAATTTCTCCTGCTTTGCATAGCTCCGCCATGTTTGTGGATGTGATATGACTCCTACACAAAAAACATGTACCATTTTATGACATTCAATCCAACTACATCCAAGTATCTTTTTAATTCCTCTATCTTTCATCAATCTATTTACTATTTGAACCTCGTACAAATGTTTTAGATGAAGAACCCATTATTGTGAAATGTGCCTCCAGTTGAGTAAAGTGAATCCATGCTCTGTATCATAATTTAAAGTTGTTTCCATTCCAATGTTCTAAGTTCAGTTTGTTTGTATGGATTTATATGAATACCACATTGTGTTGTGTGTGGATTTGGTTTCAAAGCTCCGTTTCTTTTGTTTTTAGTGGTGACATAACTCTAAAATTTGACTTTTGTGCATAATAGGTTAGTGGAAAAATTGATAGCTTTGAAGGGTTTAGAGGCTCGATTGAGATAGATACATGGATATTTGGATCTTGTTGTTGATAGGAGGCTTCCAATTAACCATGAAATTTTGTACCATCTGTAGGTATGCAAAAATTTCTCTACTTACATTCATTCAAGAGGCTAGATTGCTTATCTTTTGTCATATGGTTGGATTAATGTGGCATACAATGTCAATGTGGGCTATAGTTTTTTTAATATGTTCAAGTTATGCATAGTTTACAATAAATAGTTGGTGAAAAGGGGCGTTTAAGTTAAAACAACCATCATTAACAATCATTCTTTATACTATGTTATATTTATTCATTATTCCTAAAATTCTTAAACATATAGACTAGGAAGAGAAATCTATTCAATACATGAGTATGTACTACATATATTGTTGTATCCAAGCCCTATGATCTTGGATATATCTAGGAAGGCCCAAGAAAGGAGTTGCATGTATATAAGTAGTTGATTGGATGTTTGAGAAGTTTTGGAAGAATAATAATGCACTAGTTTCAATAAGAGTTGCATGGACATGGATATAGACACAGATGTGATTTTTTTTCAATGCCCCCCTTCTGTTGTTATGGTATTGATCTTATTACAGGTCCTCTCTATATTGCTAGCATTGTATTGAACACTACCTCTGAAACAAAAGCAACGTTTTGTCTACTCTCGTACCATTGTTCTTTTTGTAATTCCAATTATTTTCCTATACTACAACTTTTGGAATATTTTGTAAAAGTGAATTTACAATTCAATATGCAAATTCATCCATGTTTCAAAAATTGCAACCTCAAGATGGATAAATACTATCTCACAAACCTGCACCAACATTCCTCTTCATTCTTGCAAGGTACTTTGTTGTCCTTTAATACTTTGATAGTTATTTTATGACATTTGGCTCAATTTTGGAGTGCTATAGCAATCTATTCTAAAATCAACACTTAATATAAGTTTATATCAACAAATGCATGTCATGTATGGTGTTTTGTAATGCATGTGAAGCCAACTTGCAATCCTTCGAATGGTCATACCCCCAAATAGTTATCATTTATGTGTTGCCTTCGTATAATATAAGTTTATATCAACAAATAGAAAGAGATAGAGAGAGGACTAAGAGGGATAGAAAGATGTCTTCGTATTGCTGCAATATCTTGTTGAACCTTTCTTGCTGCAATGGGGTTGGCATATTTGTGAGCACTATTATTGTGTGTACTTGCTTGTGTAGGTGCATTTATGGACTATCAGAAGCATAAATTTTTATGTGTGGGAAATGATCTTGCAACATTGTTTAGTAGAGACCAAAGCTAGTTTGGCTTGTGTTGTTAACTCAAGGAGGTTAAGTTTCCACTTGTCATTATGTATTGTCCATTTTTGTGCCTTAAAATGGTAAATGCCATCATGATCATACACTCATGTTTTTCCAATATAAACAAATTATATCTTTTTATGTATAATTTTAGTTATCTCCTTCTGATTTTAAATAAGTAATATTATTTTTCAATAATATTTTAACCAATAGATGTGTCTGGAAAAATTCACAGACTCCTATGTCTACCTTAAAGGAGCTCACTAATGGAGAGCAAAGGTCACATAAGACACTCACTGACAGGAAACAAGTATATGATTCTAACCTTTTGGAGGAGTATCTACCTCTTCTATTTGTATTTCTAGTTATATCACTTTTTTGCTTAGGCACATTATATTATAAAGCTCTGGTGATTTTTTTATTCCCTTACACTAATTTTTTTTGTTATTTTGGTTTCAAGAAAATCAAGATGCATTGATCAAGTGTATCACAAAAGATGTTGGCTTTAATAATGGAAGACCTATAGATGAATGTATCATCTATAAGTCACTTCTCCAATGATGTTCATTTGAAGTTGAAAGAGAGTGTGTTTTTTATTGTATCATTCAAACGATTGGTTCAACAATTGAGGTATCATTGATTCTGCATTTCCCTAGTTCTGAGTAGTTTATGTGAATTGGCCCTACAGAATATAATGATTTACTAAATTTTTTATAATGATTTACTCATGTAAATTTCTCAATAATAACTACATTTTGAGTCAAAAAAGGATGTAATTGGCCCTACAAAATATAATTATCCATGGTCACCTCATTCTACTCCTGAAAATCCTTTTGATCAAAGATATTGTGGCAAACAAATCACATTGGAATGAGTTGGTATGGGTCCTCCCGACCTATTATGGGTTACAAGCACTTTTTTGCACATCGATGAGACATCAAAACTGTTGTAGCGATCGGGATTACTAAAGAAGACATATCGGGGAGATTGGCTTATGGTCTCATCAATGAAGATAATCTATCAGCAAGACAAGTCATCTTAGCATGAAAAATATATGCTGGCCCAAACGTTTAAGTCTCACTGATGAAGTTTCATCAGCGAGACCATCATTTCTTTCATCGACAAGAGCACTAGGAATATATCGGCGAGACATAGCGGGTCGGGTAAACATTCATAACTTATCCCGATGGTATAAGTCTTGCCGATATACTTCCTCATGCTTTGTCGATGAGACCACAAGCCAGTCCTCCTGATAAATATATATATTTTTTAAAATTGCAATGTTTTGTCAAAATTTCAACACCATAGTTTGACGAAAAAAAAGGTGCGACGAGGTTGCTATAGCTCCAACACAATTTTGATCTCATTCCAATGGCAAGATTGTTGAACAAACGATGAATTTTTGTCGAAATATTAGGGAGACTGGCTTATGGTCTCATCGATGAAGATAATCTATCGGCAAGACAAGTCATCTCAACATAAAAAATATATATTGCCTAAACATTTAAGTCTCACCGATGAAGTTTCATCAGTGAGATCATCATTTATTTCACCGACAAGAGCACTAGGAATATATCAGCGAGACATAGTGGGTCGGGTAAACATTCAAAACTTACCCCGATGGTATAAGTCTTGTTGATATACTTCCTCGTGCTCATCAATGAGACCACAAGTCAGTCCTCTCGATATAGGTATAGCTCTGGCGCAATTTTGATCTCATTCTGATCACGAGATTGTTGAACAAACGATGAATTTTTGTTTGAATTTTGACGAAAATTGGTCGCAATTTCAACAAACATCTCATGTTGTTCCGATGATTTGGCATCTAGGCATGCGATGTGTGTTATGGATACTATTTGTCGCTAGAATGACACAATGTTCATCCATATTCTGATGAACAGGAGGTCCCTTTTTTTATGGCAGCACTTGACGAAGTTCAGTCGTGAATTCAACGTTTTGAAGCTCGTTGGAATACTGACGAAAATTCAGAGACAAAAAATTTCCAAGAGATTCATCGGAATTCCAAAAATAGTTTGTCGACAGTTCAACAAACGTTCATTGGAAAGTGGAGTCAAATACAATAGTGATTAGTGATGAAATGGATGAATTAATTAAACAATTCAAGATTATTTAATTAATAGAGGGAAATAGGGTTAATTGGTGAAAATAATGCTGAAAGGGGATTAATGATACAAATGATGTGAAATGCAAGGATGATATGAAAATGATGCCAATGATGAAAATAAATAACATAGATTGATGTAAGATTTCCCATACACCTTGGATGTTCTTGCATCACTTCTGTTCCTCCCTTGCGGGAAGAAAAGAAACCAATTGTTGATAAACCCGCTCCTATACCATCACAACTTGAAAAATGTGCTAGAAGAAACCAAAATACTAAAGAGAGTAGGAATAGATGTTGTGCTATTGCTCATCAGTTAAAAGAAAAGAACAAACCAATAAACCAAGAGCAAAATCTAAATCAAACAAAGCATGATGATTCTCCACCTTCGCCACAACAAAACATGAACCTACAATGGATATTGTCATTAGACCTCTTGTTGTGATCAATTTGGATGATGATGATGAAATTGTTAAGATTGATGAGGAAGTTCATAATGAATTGAATTTGTTATTTTCCTCTTCCATGAAATTAGATGGGGGCAACTGTGATGATCCTACTAACAAGAGTGAATCACCACATGTTAAACCTAGTGATTGTCCTAGTATGGCACTTGTCATTGCCTCTTTGGCTAGTTATTTTCCTTTCGTATACAATGAACAATATTGGGATGCAAATGACTTACTTTAGGTTGGCTCACATGTGACATACTAGTCTTTTATTTGTTTTCTTTTCATGTTCTTTATGATTGCATGTGCGTAATGTGATCCCCTATATTGTGTTGCTTGGCATGCCTTTATGTTCGTGAGCTTTCTTTGGATGACCCTTGTTACTTTGTTGGTGCAAGGATACAAAGGAATAAAATTTGTTGTGAAATTCTTCTATTTGTATCTTCATTCTTCTATATTTCATAAACATTATCTTTTTTTTTTCTTGTGTTTTCCTTTTGGGGATGATACAAAGTGTTGAGACATTTAGGTCTCTTCCATGTTGACCCACAATATTTTCTTTTCTTTTTCTCTCTATGTGTCATTCATCCATTTTCTTTGTTGTTCTATGAGTATTCGGGGGGTGATGAAGGCTCCGAGCTCTATTATATCATTGTAGAAAAGGCATATGTTGACCCCAAATCTGTAGATCCCTTATGTGTTATCTTTGGGATTTCACTTGGGGCAACCCCTCTTCATGATGCAACTTTATTTGGAAATATATCATTGGCATAGGGCTTTCCAAATAAGCTCTCATGGCCCTCTTAACAATTGGAATTTATCATTTTCTATTTTAAATTAATTTCTTACAACATAATGTTTATCAATTTCTTTAAAGTAGGGGCATGCATTAGCATTATTTCATCAACATTATTTCATTTTGGAATTGACTTATGGGTACATAATTTTTGTGATGACTTTACCCATGTACCACCATTTTTTATTAGTACACACCTTGCAGACCTAGTGTGTGTTTCTCATCCTTTGGGGCTCATCTAGTTAACAAAAAAATTTCACTAGCCCTCGTGAGTATTTTGTTCTCATAGTGGATAGCAGGTTTTCACTTGTGAACATTTTTTTTGGGCAAACAATTGAGGCTTGATTCATACCTTTTGGAAAAACAGTTGAGGATTGATCCACCTCTTTTCCTTTTCTCTTTTCATTGATTTTGAAATTGTATGATTGTGTATATCTTGTGTCGCTACTACATGTATGTGTCTCTTTGTGCCTTTGTTGGTTTACCATGAGATCTTAGATCTTGGGGGCTTGATCATCCTCCTTGATCCTTGTCATCTATATTTCCAACAATTGTACAATTGGACCTCTCTTGAATTATTTGTCTACTTTAGTGTGAGTTTGAGTGTGGGCTCATACTCTCACTAAAGTGGGCTACATGTAGTGTAGAAAATTGTATACCTTTACAATTTCACACTATGTTTGAATCCCATTAATTAATTGGATTTAATTAAGCCTCTAATTGACTAAATTATGCATTCCAAAGCCTTATTATTCCTAATTTCTGAAAGGGAAACCTATATAAACAATTTCCAAAATTAATTAAAACACCTTGGAAATTGAGTGTCCTGGACTTAGGTCTTAGGACCCATTCGCCCAAGGGTGAATGGGTCCCCTTTAAGTCCTATAAACCAATTTTTAATATGTTTTGGCAACATTTTAATGATTCAAATTCAAGTTTCAAGTGTCATCTTTTAGAATCTCATTTTTGGGAAATTAGATAAACACCTATAAATACATTATTTTTATCAATTCAAATCTAAGAAGCATTATAAACAAGCAAGAGGTCAAATTTACAAGAGAAAACATTATCGTCAAGAGTATTGAAGAATAGATTTATCAGTCATCTACAACAATAATTAAGATCATATCATGATGTCAAAGTTCATGTGTGTTCATGTCATGTGTTGGAGCTAACATTTGTGATGTAGGTTTCAAGCATTCAAGCATCAATAAATCAATCCAATTCATGCAAGATCCAAGTCTTAGAGTGATGTGTTTGAATTGAGTCCTCTAAGGGAAGCCATTAAGGGTTGGGAAAGTTGTAACAAACAAGCGTTCATTCATCAATTCCCTCATTTTGTCATTATTTCATTATCAAGGTTTAATTACCAAACATGGGGTTTGACTAAGATAAACTCCCATTCACCCAAAATAAACATTTTTGCTTCTCTTTGTATGTGCAGATTTATAGGTGTAGAAGGATTGAAAGTTGATCTAAGGAGAAATTTGGTAAAGTTGCATAAGTTGTCATCATTGTTGTCAAGCTACAAAAACTCAACTACAAATTTTATTTTTGGATTTTTGACACTCAAACCTGGAGGAATTAGAAGCTTAGAGGGATCAAAGGACTGCATAAACTAATTTTGGACCCTTGCACTATGACCCATTCACCCTAGGTGTAACAACTCGCCACGAAACCCTAGATGACAACACACAAAACACCAAAAAATGAACTTTTTTTTTTGAAAGTGCAATATTCACAAGATAGAAGATGAATCAATAGTTTGTTTTCTAATCTAAGTCCTTTAAGGTTCGTGACTACGCTACTTGATTCCCATTAACTAAACTAGCAAGAATGGAAATCATTACATTGAACCAATTCCATCAACAATATAAAATTATATTTAATCATCTCATTTAATTGAACAATCAATATGAATTATCCATTTCATGCCAACAATATATAATAACATCAAAGATCATTAAATTAACAATAAAATACATTACATTTACCATTGCAAGAGAGAGTTCACAATTAGTTACAGTAATGCATCATTACATCATTGTCTCCTTGAATGAGAGAAGAGTGTACATCAAAAGTATAATATATTATACAATAGATTTATGGTACAATACAAGTACATGAATAATAATCCACATGAAATGGGACAAGTGAAAAAGTCTTCAAATCCCAAAGTAAGTCACCATAAACACAATCAAAGTGAGAGAACCTAATGGAGTACAAGGCACATTCCACTCGACCATGTGGAACCCTAAGGTCCACCCCTCATTCTAGGAGATAGCATTAAGGTCCGAATTTTTTCTTCTCTTTGTATGTGCAGATTTACAAGTTTAGAAGGATTGAAAGTTGATCTAAGGAGCAATTTTACAAAGTTGCATAAGTTGTCATCATTGTTGTCAAGCTACAGAAACTCAACTACAAATTTTATTTTTGGATTTCTGACAGTCAAACCTAGAGGAATTAGAATCTTAGATCCGAGATCAAAGGAATGCAAAAATTGATTTTGGACCCTTGCACTACGACCCATTTGAACTAGTTGTAACACCCCGCCACAAAACCCTAGAGGACAACACACAAAACATCTAAAAACAAACAATTTTTTTTTTGAAAGTGCAATATTCACAAGATAGAAGATGAATCAATAGTTTGTTTTCTAATCTAAGTCCTCTAAGGTTCGTGACTACACTACTTGATTCCCACTTAACTAAACTAGCAAGAACGAAAAATCATTACATTGAACCAATTCCATCAACAATATAAAATTATATTTAATCATCTCATTTAATTGAACAATCAATATGAATTATCCATTTCATGCCAACAATATATAATAATATCAAAGATCATTAAAATAACAATAACATCCATTACATTTACCATTGCAAGAGAGAGTTTACAATTAGTTACAATAATGCATCATTACATCATTGTCTCGTTGAATGAGAGAAGAGTGTACATAAAAAGTATAATACATGATACAATAGACTTATGGTACAATACAAGTACATGAATAATAATCCACATGAACTGGAACAAGTGCAGAAGTCTTCAAATCCCAAAGTAAGTCACCACAAACATGATCAAAGTGAGAGAACCCAATGGAGTACAAGGCACATTCCACCTGACCATGTGGAACCCTAAGGTCCACCCCTGTTCTAGGAGATACATTAAGGTCACACCACCAAACAGTCAAAAGATAGAAAACAACACAAAGGCTAACATGACACCAATGAACAAGTACAATACAACATTACACAACAATAACACCACTTCTAGAGGCACACAAACATCAGAGGGAAACAAGAGGCAAGGGAATACTAGGTTGTTGTAGGAGGAGTGTCATCACATAGTTTGCTATGGGTTACGCATGCAAATCTTCCTAGGCCCCGAACCCCATCCTAGGTTACCCTAGTAACCTCTACCAATCTCCGACCCCCATACAAACCTATGCAAAATCAACATACCTCTCATGGGGATGAGACAATTGATCTTTCCATTCCATACCTTCTCAACTCATCTCAAGCCTAAACGAGCACTTGAGCCATGAGTGAGGCATTCGCTTATCTTGATTAGTATGATTACTACCCAACCCCCTAGTTCATTTTAGGTTATCAATTAATTACGAAACATGGGTTACCCTGGTGCTACTTCGTACGCCAGCCCCCATTGAGAGCCACTCCCCTACTAGCAACTAAGAGACCTAAAGAAATCAAAAGAGCAAGGCCAAATTGCACAATCACAAAATCTCATTAACAAACATATCAAGGAAAGGCATAACCCTTCCCGCACTCAAGTTCCAACCACATTGGTGAATAAACTGTGCAAGGCTAATGGCCATCATATACTCATTTAATACAAAACAATCATCTCAAAAATTATCAAAGAATTCCATCCGGAAGATGATTTCCCTTAGCCTCTGGAAGACTCCTAATAGTCACTTCACAAGATGACTTAAACATTTGAACAAAAGCTCACAATTCATTCCCAAATCAACAATCATTCACTTGCTTCATATAAACAATTCAAACAATAATAGCACATGGAGTCTAAAAGGGGTTTCCAAGGTAATCATTTCACGTTTTTAACTAATTAATCATCCAAATCAAAGATAACCTTTTCTATATAGACTAACTTCCAATTATTCTAAACTCAAATATATTGATATTCTATACTTAATGTTTTCCCTTGCTTAATTTATTTATATGCAAGTACATAAAAGCAACAATTTCTTCTTTTTTTCACAAGAAATACCCTACACCTACAAGTATACCTATACACATATACACACACACACACACACACACACATATATACATACATATATAAAAATATATTTACACACACACACACATATATACACATATATATGTATAAATATGTCTATACAATTAATTTTTAGAGTGTTGTTGATAGAACATTAAAATAAAGTACAACAATACATTGATAATATTATAACAGTAGAATCACTCATACATACATACAAACACACACACACACATATGCAAATTGCATGAACAAAGCGATCAATGCGTATTGCAAATGAGTATAAGAATTACAACGACATCATGCATTCTAATATGCATTTCATTCAAACATATGTAAACATTATAATATGCATTTTAACCCCACACCATAATATATATTCAAATACCAAACAAGTTAGTTAACAACAATAGAAACAAAGCCCACAGCGTGCGATAGGTGATAGGAGCATACCAACAGTGGACGCCATATTATATGTAAAATTCAAACCAAATTAAATGTCAAATTGTATTATGGTGTTGTAAGATTAAATCAACATTCTAACATAAGGCAATTTCACAAACTAATTGCATACAAAATGCATAAAAGAATATACTTCAGACAACTGAATGTTTATAGAAACAACTCAACCCAACATGAAGAGTGACTTAAATTAAGGGAAATAGCGAATCCACTAAATTGCATGGTGCTACTATTAAGAGTATGAAATTTGAATATAATACAAACTTAGTCTGACATTATATATCGAACTAAGGAGCTATAGATAAAGAATGTGAAACCCTTATCCTAGGCAGTGACTGAGAGAGAAGGTATATAGAATGGAAACGAAAGAGATGACAATTAAACTGAAGCTTATAACTGATGGTTCCAACACTTAGTTTCCAACTAGAGATTACAGTTGGAAATATCTAAATTGACTATTGATTGAGCAGATAGACAATGAATAAGTCGTCGGTTTAAACATGGGAAGAGGTTTGTTTCCAGTGACCTCTATTAAGAGGTAAGGCATAAAAGAAAGAATTCTAAATTTGAATGCCTCACAACTAATTACATATCCAAAGGACTAGATGTTGAAGGATGCAGACAAGGTATATGAATGAATAAATAAGAACTCAACCATTTTATGCCAACACATTGCTGCCAGAAAAGAAGAGCGGTTGGAAGTGATGATGAATTTTGTCTATAATTACCATTAGAAGGTTTAAGATATAATATCTAAAACAAAAGCTTGGTTCAAGAAGGAAATTACTTCTCACAATTTAAACCAAGAAAATAATTTACAGAGTGCAAAATTTCAATTACAATGAATAAGAAGTGAAATTCGAAAGCAATCAAAGGAGGGGCAGAGGTTTGCACCTAAATTGAGAATGGAGACATTTAATCATTCTTGCAGCTGAGATGCTTAAAAATAATTACAGTCAAATTGGGAAGAAATACAAAACAAGCAATTTTATAGAATACTCAAAATTCTAATCAAATGATTATTTTAATTCAAGCACACATTCATATAATAATTGCTTTTTGAACAAACATTAATTTAAGGAGAAATAATGAAACCTAGAATAATTCAAATTCACTGAGTTGGGTGTTGTTGTCGGGTTTGAATTCCAGTTGCAGCTCTAATTTCCTCCAAAGCTTCAATTTACATATTTGCAGCTCCAATCTCTTCTGAATTCAACAACTTCTATAAAAAACCCCAAATTCAAAGCTCCCAAAACCCCAAAACCTGCAAGAACAAAATTTTAGAGCTTTTAAGAAATAAAATATTCCCACAATCAATCCCCAAGATTAGTTTTTAGAAGAATAACAAAAAGCCCTTATCTTTTGCAAGATAACCAATTTATTTATTATTTTTCCCCAATCCGTTGCAACCTCCACTTCTTTAAATTAATTATTTTATTTAATTTCACACACCTTATTAACTGCCACAATTTCACTTATATTAATTTTTATAATACAACTATACTTTAATGCTTGCACACAATAAATTAAACAATTAAAATATTAATTTATAATTTTAATTCCTTTCATTTTAATTTTACTTGCACAATGCACTAATTAATATATTTATTTAAATATTTCTGCATTAAACCATAAATTTTAATTTATTAAAATCAAATAAAGACTTTAATAATGTTTTATTTAATCAATACTTCAATTATATAAAATCTTTTAGTTTAATTATTCCAAAGCCTTTTAATTTTGATAATTTTTAGTTTAATATAATAATCAGACAAAAGCACTAACCAAGTACAATACTCAAATGAATAGAACACCAAGCAATAACTGACCTCGAAGCAAAATGGACAAAAAAATGATAACAACAATGACAGACCAACTTGAACCGACCACACAAACATGGAACGAAACACAAACACTCATCCTCATCAAGGATGATGGCTCAACAATGGGGACCTAATGCTATCTCCGAATCAACAATCTCCATTGGGATTAAGGTACGCTCAAACCTGGAAATTTAGGTGGAGTCAATGCTTGGTACTTGCAACTTGTAGTAACCCACATAGTCGAATATGTACATAGACAAGCAATCAAAAACACCGTGAAGGGAAAATCAAAATGGCACAAGGCACTCGCAAGTGAGATATGCAACACCATTCCCCTTCACCTAAACACATCAATGCACAATAATCAAATACCAAATCATGATAAGAACATACATCCAACAATCACATAAAACTCATATCAATAATAACCCATATAATTAATTAAACTGATCTACTAAGTATGGTATAAGAATAAACATCAGATATAAGAGTGTCATCAAGTACCATCATAATTTTGCATCAAAGTATCATAATGTCCACTACAACCAAGTAACTATTAGAAACAAAAAGCAAACTGAGGGGCACTACACTAGGGCGAACTAGTCCTGCTATAGGCCTTGAAACCCGCTTTTATCATAGGTGCACACCAGTCTGCCCTTCTCAAATCTACTTGCAAATTTTATTTTTCTATTTTTTTATCATAGAACTTTGTATTTAAAGTATTAGGTCACATAATTCCTTTAGTTAATGCACTTTAAATCATTCCAAAACATTGAAAATCAGTCATTTTTATCATAAGAAAGTGAAGACCCAAAAGACCCAAAATAGGGTTGACTCACCCCAAGGTTGAAAGTCAATTCTATCCCTTTGTGATCTTTCTAATGAAATTAGGGAGAGGGGTGTTTGAATCATAGGCCATTGCATCATTCCACATTGATTGAAGTGATACCCCCTTTTCCCTTCGTTTCAATGTTTATCATTTTGTATGAAAAGAAAAAGAGTTATTTTTATTAAGCACATGCATATCATGCTTGGATTTATCCTTGTTAAGAAAGTAGTACTCTTTGTTTTGTGTGATTGGGTTTACCTTCTAGGATAGGGTGCCGAATATGGACCAATAAAGAAGGTTGATCCTCCTTTTGAGATCTTTCAGTTTAATCTAGTGCTTTGGCCAACACCATGTTTTCATTGAAAATAGATGAATGTTACCTAGAAAATTATAATCATATGTTTCTCTACCATATCCTAATAGTAGGACATTGCCTGTTCATGTTAGAAATGCATGTAGATATATCAAGTTGCATTGAGGTTCCCTCCTACTTATTGTTTCTAGGTTGTTAGGTATTTCATGCAGGGTTGGGTATTCTTTGAGTAGGAAGAATTCTAGTGAAGTGTAAGCTTTGTGGTTGGGTGGAAAAGTGCCTGAGCCACATTCTCGTCTCTTAGAATTATGGATGATTATTAAGGTTGGTGACGGTTAGGTTAGAGACTATGTTTCTTATATCATTATTTGTATTTTTACTTCTAGATTGTTTAATTAGTTGACTATATGGCATGAGAGCCCGAGTTGTACTTTTGTATATCATATTTTATGTGCTTTTTACCTAAATTAAATGCACTACACATATGAGATGTGATATGCCATTTATTTATCCATTGAAGTTGTTTCATTTTAATTTCATATTTATGAGATATTGATTTACTATTTATTTTTGTGAGATTGTTTAGGGTTTCAAATCTTACATAACGTTAGGGTTTAGCACTATTAGGCCCCCTCGCCTATGATTATATGTAAACATTTTTTTATGCACTAGACTTGGGATTCACAATTTCCTTGCATCATTATGAAACGATTATCTTCCCATACATTACAAAAAATGTCATGCAAACATAGCAAACATATTTAACTAAAATGATATTTTTTGTACTCACTACATATAATTACAATACATATTTTTCATATTAAATATATATCAGATATGATAGCCTTTGGGATTAAAAAAAATGATTTTCTTCATATTGATTAGATATATTAGCATTTAAAAAAGATTTGATTTTCTCCATATTGATTGGATACATTGGATTACTTATAAATCAAATGAATACAATAGATAATGGTATTATTTATACATAAAATTTCAAACATTCCTCCCAGTACTAGAATAAAAAAATTATTTTTGTACATGTATTACTCTAAAATGGGAAGATTGGCACTCTTATCTTCATACCTACTATGGAGATTAATAAAAATAATTCCCAAAAGACATCAATTAGACATGGAATTATATGATGTTATTCTATTATATTAAATTTAATCCTCATTTTCCAAACAATATACATTATAAATGACTGACACTTGAAACCCCAAAACTACTAAACCAATTTCACTCAAACCATGGGAGAAAAGACAATAGATTTGATGTCAACGAGTTTTGTGTTGTTTGGTTGCTTAAAAAATTTATCTAACCCATATTCCCATCCCTTTTGATTCAATGGGACCACTACCTATATTAGATGGGTTAAGACCTATAAAATTTGTTGTTGTGGAGTACCGAGGGATGTGAATATTCATCATATCCCTACTGAATGCATGTTGTTCATGCAAACAATTCAATGAATTTCTCAAACACATCTACTTATATAAATCCCTCTTTTCCATCTCAAGATCATTTTCCCTTGTATCTTTCTCCCTTAAGATCATATCTTGCTCTTTTTATCTTTATTTACCTACTTTGTATATTTTTGTGTTGTTTTCTTCCTTGTAGTTGAATATTTCTCTAATTTTTCTTGCTCCTTCCTTTCTCTTGTATCAAATCTTATTTCCACTCTCCTTTATTTATTATCTCTTTCTTAATTTTAACTCTTAAATTTATTTATTCCTTTTCTTTTTCTCCATTGAAAAGTTCATGTAATAATTTACAAGTATAAGTTAATATTGTTGGTGCAATCAAATTCCAATTTTCCCTACATTCCTTAGTTTTTCCTTGATAAATTTAATAGGAATTTTAAGGAATTGGTTGATCTTTGAGTCACTTTGGCCTTCTAATTTGATTATACATGACTCCCATGTTTACCCTCAATGGAAATTCCACCATAATATTGACTTTCTCACAAGTCTATTCCATTATATTTGACATCACAACCTTGACAATCAATATACTAATGCACTGTATTAGACACATTCAATGTCGGTGGAAAAGATGGAAAGGAAAATTTTTGTTCTTATTTGTGGTAAATATGTTGATTCCCAAATTCATAGCTCCCTCCATTAACCATGATTATTAGCTTAGCTGAGTGGGAAATGAATTCCATCTTCTTGCTACTCATGTTGATTTTGTAAGGAAGCTAAGGTAGCATAACAACTTCCTACACTAATCTTGAGAGGAGGATAATTCAAAATTTTATAGATCTTTTCAACAGTTACAAAAAATTAAACATAAATAAACATAAATATCATGCATGCCACAACACAGTGATTTACGTGGGGAAAACCCTTTCAGGAGAAAAAATCCACATTCCAAAAGTTGCCCAATATATTATCAAAAATCACAAAGATTACAATATACTTGCAGAGCACTTACTTCTCACAGGAGTATCACCAACCAGAGATCTAGAGGCAACATGATCACTATCAGACTCTTAGAATACATCAAAATAAACATCTGTAATACAAAACCATCATAAAATAGGTTTACCTTCTAGGGAAAGTCAAGCTAATAAAATATCAACCGTGAGATCTAAGACCTAATGATGAATGATCCAGATTTACAATAATAAAATATAAATAAAATTTTCCTTTTGAGGGCGCTGCCCTCGAGTCCCCATTGGGGGAATGATCCCCCTAGACCCCTCATGGGGGGGGACCCTTGTGCCCCCTCGATCATTGTCATATCAACAATACCTTATGTAATTGCAAGGTTGAGACATATTTTCCCAACAAAGTTTCATGCATGCCAACATATACTTGGCCCTCTAACTCTTTAGTTTTTATTACATCATTGATTTTTTTGAGCACTATTTCAAGTGTTTTGGGAGGAATTTCATCCCTTGCAAGGCTTGATAACAATTATTTTGTCACTTCTACTTTTGATACATCAAATCCTAAAAGACTCATAATGTTCTACCCTACACAAGCCTCAACATGTATAGTAAATTGAAATTTTTCACTTGGATGCATGCCATCCATAAGTATAATAGGATTAGGTGGCCACATTCTTTCCCTCTCGAATCCTACTATTATGTTTATAATAATTAATGCATTTTGGAATGCTTTACTACCAAGTTTTTCCATTTTTTTCCCTCTTAAGTTCTATATTTAGAAACTTGGCTAGCCACATTGCTCTTTCAATTTTGAAATATCATGCAAATATAAAAAATACTCACATCAAGGAGTTGAAGTTTGTGTGAAGTGTGAGCTAGCAATGTTAGCAAGTCAAACACTATTGACCTTTTTTTTTGGGATTGTTGTGACAACAACATGACATTTCATGGTCATAAAAGTTAGTAAGTTCCTATTGGTTGGTGAAACACAATTTGGAACTGCTCTTATAAAGTGACACAACCAATTGATAAATAATTATTTTTTCCCTATATGCACCTAATTCACACTCATCAATGCAATTTTTTAAATTTATTTTTACCCTTGAACAAAAAAAAATGGTATGATTTGGTTGGTAACATTTGCACAACATAACATAGTTATTCATTTTTCTCTTTGGCATGATGTATAATGCCTTCTAATACCTCTTTTCACCAACACTCACATGGCTCCATTTATATAAACTTGAATGCTAGTCATCTCAATTTCATATTTTTTGAGGTTCATAAGAATTGACATCATGACCTTTTTACAATATGGTGTAAAGTGTAGACACAACTGCAGGTCTCAGGCTTAGTGCTCTATCTCTATCAAGACATTTAATTATCCTCAATTTTAGTTTAGGATGACACATTTTAACCCTATCCACCAGGATTTACCTATAATCGTATCCTTTAATGGGTTTGGTTGTGTATGGAAAATTTATGAAACTTATGCCTTTAAATTGATAATCTCAAGTCATGTCCCACTACAATAATCTCTTTACACCACTCTACTATATTTTTCTCTTCCTTTGCATTCAACGCTATTGGAGGACCTTTTTTTAAAGTGCAAGTTATACCACTTAGCTAGTTAGTCAATATGTTAATAGGGATCCCCCAATTATTTGTTGCACCTCTAGTTGAGAACTTGTTGTCCTTAACATATTTAAGTTCTCCTTATATATCATATTTAATTCACTTTCAATGCATTAAAATATTTTAGTACATTCACTTAAACCATCACCTCAACTGGTTATGTAGTGGTTAAGTTAACACCTTGAATTTCTTCATCTGGTGGGAGTTGTACACCTCTTTTATTTGGATGGAATGTTGTTCTCAATCTCTTTGCACCGTGTCTGGTTTTTATTTAGACTTTGGTTCTTCATCTAAAAATATTTAAAAGCAATAAGATCATCTTCATTATTGACTGTTAGAAGCATAAAATGGTAAAGAATCATCATCATTCCCAAAATCATTAGCTCTTGAAAGAAATCCTTAAACCTTTAGGTGGAGAATGTAACAAGGTCATAAATGTGACTTTCAAGATAAACACATGTAAATCCACCTTTACTGTGATTATGACAAACAAACAAGGTTATGATTAAGAGAGAGGGCCTAAGTGGTGCACCCTAAATTGAGGGGTTGACATGGCCTTATGCATGAAATGTTGGTACTAAACAATTATTTTTCCACATAGAGGATATGAACAATTTGAATATTTTGTTCAAATGTTTCTAGCTAAAGGCTAATGAAACTCTAGCTTTTACATAGTGAGTGAAGAGATAAACATGCAATTGCTT
The DNA here is from genome assembly GCA_007258455.2 of Sequoia sempervirens. Lineage (NCBI taxonomy): Eukaryota > Viridiplantae > Streptophyta > Pinopsida > Cupressales > Cupressaceae > Sequoia > Sequoia sempervirens. The sequence continues at coordinate 569,021,026 of VDFB02000015.1, read as the reverse complement.
AAGGGACAATGAAAGTTTATCAAGAGTATTAAGCATTCAACTTAACAATGTAGCTTCCCTTCTTAGGGATTTAAAGCTAAACACCATTGAAAATAATTTTATAATATATTTCATAAAATTAAACTTTTAATTACCATACAAGGGGGAAAGCTTAGAAATGTGTCCCACTTTCATAAGAGAAATGACCAAGACAAATAATTTTTTTTAACTTTTAATGTCTAAAAATTGATATTTATATTTTAAGTTTTAAATGATATAAACTAATGAAATGTGAAACTCTTAGTGTAGTTTATGTTTATAGTTTTTAAAAAACTAGTTAAATGTAATTTTTTTAAATTTAAGAGAATATTTTAATTGTTGATTTTTTTTGGGAAAAAGTGAGGTTGATAGGATGTAGCAAAAAGTATAGTAGATTTATTTTTTTCTTTTTTTCACTTAGATAACTTACAAATCTAGTATGTGGAGAAAAAATAATTAATTTTTAATGAATATTAATTTTTAATAATTTTTAAAGTCAAATTTACTCAAATTTCATATTTTTGATGGGTTGTTATCTTTTATCTATGGGTTTAACACATGAACATACATATAATGTATACATACTCTTTCAGAGAGAACTCTCTCCTCTAGTGTACTATATTTATATTTATATATAGGTATTTTATTTATTTTTAAATTTCTAATCAGTCTCATGTTTAATTATAATAACTTATTTGTAATAAATGAAAAAATCATAATAAAATTGTAAGCTCTAATTTGAAAATGCAAATCGGAAACACAAATACAAATGAAAGTTCCTATTTCAAACCAAAACAAACCTCAAATAGAGCATACAAAGGAATTCAAAATAAAGCAATAACACAAGCAATAAAACAACATTACCAATGGACTCCATTGTAAATTTGATTTGCTCTAATGATTGTTTGAAATGTGGATAATGTTCTACAAAAGATACCTATTTTGATAGTATATAATTAACAAAAAGGAATGGATGGAATGCTGCTTCAATTTATAGATTCTTGAGAGAGGTAATCTATGGCGGAGATATGATGAGAAGATCAATGATGGAGGATGAATGCAAATAATTCTTTAGGATTAAGGAGAGAATGGAGATCCATGATGGAGGTTGTTGGAATGTGAAGAGCTAGCATGAACTTACCATAAATAGTAAGTTGTTGCAACCATGAGTGATGTGGGGGATAAGTTATTTAGTACCCCCTTTATTCTTGGAAGTTGGTGGAGAGAATATCATTTAACTATTTTAGTCATGTGAGGTGTAAAATAAGTGTAGTTAAATAATAAAATTATTCAATTATATGTGAGATAAAAATTGGACTAATTAAGTAGTAAGATTATTTAATTAGGTAGGGCACATTAGATGAAGGGGATTTAACTAGATGATGCAATTATTTAGTTGATTTAGATAAGCCGTGTACTAGGGAAATATTTGGCGTCTACAAAAAATAATTAAAATATTTATAAAAAAAGTGTTCAATTCTAAACTTTGAGCTTTACTAAAGGGTATTTTTATATTTTCATGAAAATGTCTTTGACTAGATGATTTTCAAGTTAAAGTTTTTTTTGTTGAATTTTTCCCTAAAGAGGGGTTAGATTGCCACATAGATTAGCACCTAAACAATTTCAACAAAACAAATTTTCCATTAAAATTTTCAACTAAAATTATTGGTATTTTAAATAGGTTTCAACCTACATTTTTTTCTTTTTTATATGTTAAGTTTTTGCTAAAAAAAATTAGTTGAAAATTTTTTTGGGTGAAATTTTTTCAGCTAAAACTCCTTTTATCATGTGGCTTTGGTCGAGACCTTTTCGACTAAAATCCTTTCAAGTGATTTTTTTTTACCTAAAATTATTTTGTTGGCCAATAGTATAACACAATAATGGATTTTAACCCTCAACTAATATTCTAATACGAAAAAAAACATAGGAATATGCAACTAGGAATTTGAATAAGAATTTATAACTTGAGTTTGACAATCATAGTATTGGTTAAATAAAAGATTAGTTAGGGTCAATACATGGCTACAAATACAAAAAATAGTTTATAACTTCACTTTCATAAGTTATACTATTGTTATTAGGTGTTATACTAATACTTCTATAGTTGTGCATTCAATCGATTGATTTGTAGCTCACTTTTGTCTTATACTTATAGAGCTGATAGAAGTTAGAATTTAATTTATATCTTGTGATCATTGAAGGGTGGATTTTCATAGTTTGTTTGAAAACCAATTTCTCATTTGTGTGAAAATGATAATATTATGAAGTTTAAAAACAAGCAAATATGTTATCTATTATATAATCAATATGTTAAGAGGTGATGCAATTCCTATCATAATTTTGTTTGTGTACTCTATTATGTTTTAAGATATCATCAAGATATGTTACTTATTAGTATCAACCATTTTATTTTGTTATGTTAGTTAAAATAAAATATCTGACTATGCACTATACTAGACACTATTATCAATAAATTTATAATTCTTAACAAATACCTATATCCTTTACCTGAACAAAATTTGAATTTTCATTTCCATGAAATGCAAATATATAAATATAATCAAAACTTATAAAACATACACAAGTAACAAGCAACATGAAATTAAGGACATGTAGAAATATAATTTAAACTTACAGCATATAGAGCTTTGCAAGAAACTATGAGCATGAAATTAAGGAACTATAGAAATATAATTTAAACTTACGTATATATAGCTTTACAAGAAATTATGAGCATATGAATTAAAATCAAAAATTTGTCAGTATTTTTTCAGGAAGTATATTTTCAATTGAGTTGCATATAATTTGAGGTTTATTTTCATCTTTTGATAGTGTAGATTGGGGCGACATTTGCAGCTATCATTATGTAGCATTTAACAAAGATTTTGTATATAGTTATTGAAGGAAAATACTTTCTATGCATGAGAGGCATGACATGAAGGAGAAGAAAAGGCGTGGAAATGAGGGGATATACTAGACCACACATCAAATAGCTTTGTTGATGCATTGAAAATCATATTTATAGGTTTGGATTGTATGTAAGTTGCTCCAAATAATAGTTACTTAATTCATTTCACATGCATTTAAAGAATTTTATAAAGTCATCTTTTTTTTAATAATATTTTAGCCTACATTTATGTTCCACTTTCTTTGTATTTGGTGTGCTCTCAATTTTGAGAGGTGGTAGTAGTGCATGGAAGATGGAGGAGGTTGAAACGCTTTCTTAAGAGAGATATAGGAGATGTATACAATACACAAATTTATCATTGATATTATAAAGGGTATGTAATTTATGCAATTATAAGTTCACTATAATTGTATGAGTGCACTTTTGATTGAATTCAATATTGCCGATGTCTATATATGACTTTTATTTTACGTTGCGTGCAATCCTCAAAGAAATAGGACCACTAAAATTTGAATACCTAGTGACACATTGTGCCCTGAATTATATTTTATTCGATATTAAATTTCACACAAGACATGAAAAGATAAAACTTAAAAGGGGTTATGAAGTAGATATTGAAGATGATGGAGAAGGAAAAAAGTTAATAGATTTATCAAGATTTAAAACTAAGCACAACTTTATTAGATGATTGAGGCACTGAAGATAGGAGGATTTTATCATCTTGATCTAGCTTCTTGTTCAAAGATGATACCTTGCATGAGAAGCACCAATTTCATATTTGTGTCCCTTCATGGAGCAAGGGGACTTGCATTTCATGGAAAATCTTGTGGGTGTAATTAATGCATTCACCATGGTCCAGTTTCTTCTGTACAATAGAGAAGGGATTGGCTCCAACAACATTGGAGAAGGGATATTGACACTTTCAAAGGAAAGTGGACTCTCAAAGGAGATTTTATCTCTCATATGAAGCATTAGAGGAGAATTTTGACACAATTGAAGGAGATTTCGACTCTCAAACCAAATCTATTCTCTTTTTGTGTATGGAGGATGAGAGTATTTTATGTTTTCTTAAGTTGTATAGATTTTTTACAAGTCTGACAATCAAGAGATCTACTGGTGGAGTTAGTTTGGTGTTTCCTAGGTGAGAGAAGAATTGGTGAATGTGCTTCATAAGTTTTTAGAAGGCTTGTTGTGTTTAGTCCTTCCAATGTTTCATCCTTTATTCAAATTGATGTAATAAGGGGAAATGTTGGTTTATTACATCATTAGATAGTATAAATTAGATTAAACAATAGAATAAATTAGCATATATAGATGTTAGTTTATAAATAAATTAGCATATAGATGCTCATTTATAAATAAATAATGGGTAAAGTTAATTGTCAATTAATAAAACAAATGTTAGTTTCTTGGGAGTTATTCCCATAAGTAAGTTGGGAAATGTAAGGCTATATTAGCCCATGCAATGTAATGAAAAATATCCTAAATAAATCAAATAATATTTTATTTTTTAATATTTCTATGTAGCAATGGTTTGATCTGCAACATAGTTTCATGCTCTACCATTTTTAATATTGTTGAAAATGTTGTGGTAGATAAAAAAACTAGAAACATTATACCAACTTGCTGATAATGTTGTGGCAGATAGCATATTGGAAAAAGTATAGCAACTAGTAGAAAATTTATATATGGGTTTGTAGAAAAAAGCTCGTAGAGAACATGATGTATTTATAGCCATGCCATTCAATAAACTATTTTTTGGTGATTTGTGCCCTTTCATTTGATTGGATGAAATTCATTTTTTGTGTTACATCATTTCATTGATGATGTATGAGAGCTAAATTAATTCAAATTTACTCTCACAATTAATTATTTTCTCACACTCACCCAATACAAATAACACCAAAAATCATAAGTTTTATCTCTGCAACTTTTGCACAGCTGGGTTGCAATTTGCAACCAGCAAACTCCTTCATTCAACAAACTAAAAATTCAACAAGAAATTACATACAACCACAAGGGTTGTGGGCTGTTACATGCCCTTTCAGATGCATACAAAAATAAAAAATGAAAATGGATTTATCTTCACCAAAATCCTAGGTTACAATACAACCTTTCATCTGCAACACAACCACACACTTACAGACAACCTCTGAGGGTTGTGGGTTGTTACATGCCCTTGGAAATGTATTCAAAATCATAAATGAACATAAAAATATTTCCTCAACAATCAAAGGTTGGCTCTCAACCTTCACACCTGCAAACAACACAAACTCCAACAATGCAACTTCACACATCACTCTGTGCAACTCCAGAAGATATCAAATCATCTACACACCCTTCAAATCTGCCATCAACATCAACAACACTGTAGAGATATGCTATGCCTGGTCTCTCCTATTTCCCTTCTCTAGAAAAACTAACTCCAAAATGAAATGAATTTTTCTTTTATATTTCTTGGGATTTGCATTACACTGAATTTGCATACCATTTAGATTGCAATACCATGAATTTCATTCAAATTTCCCAATCTCTACACCACTCTATCCAATTTTCTCAATTTCCTCCAAAAATCAAATAAAATATTACAATAAAACAACTCCACTACACCCACTACCTGTTGGAGGATTTTATGGCTTTCAATCCAACATTGCTTTCACCAATGAAAGCAAAATATGCTTTTTCCCATTCATGGGTGCCCACCTCTAGCTTCCTATTTTTTAGGAATCCTATTTGATTGATTTAAAAGAAAAATTCAAAGAAAATATAACTCTAGAAAGCCATGCCCACATTTTGTACTTTTTCTTGATTTTTCAGTTTTACCAAACTTGGTCTCCACTATGTCATGAATGAATTTGACTCAATTTGAATGGAAAATTGAAATTACAATCATATGACATGAAATTGCATCTCTCCCACAATCAAAATTTGAATTTCATAAATCAAATTAAATTCCACTCAAAAATTAACCAAAAAAAGAAATCAAACCCTTTTTTTGGGTGATACAGGATTGCACAAGGCCACAGATGCTCCTGCATCAGACACCCACGATATTTGAAAAGTTATCATGTCACTTCTCTAATGGATACCCAAGACAAGTAATTTCAGCCTTAGATAACCATGATGCATCCTCCATAGGTCTCCCAAACCACTTCACAAGATACTCCATGTATTGCTTCTTTTCACCCTTCTATCAAGAATTGATTCAATATTTTCTTGATCAGATTTATGTATGAAGTCTTGTGGCTGCCCCTTTGCTGCAACTTGATCATTTTTGTTCTCATAGAACATGTTTAGATCAGAAACATTAAATATAGGAGATATATTAAGATCACTAGGCAACTGAACTTCATATGCATTACCAGAGTCATGCCTTTTCAACCTTGCACGGTCCAACCTTCTTCATTTTCAGCTTGTTGTTGGTGCCAACTGGAAACCTCTCCTTCCTCAAATGTACCATCACATTATCTCCAATCTGAAACTCCTTATGTCTCCTCTTCATATCAGCATTAGCCTTGTATGAAATGTTCATTTTTTTGATATGTTTTCTCACCTCTTCGTGCAAGCCCTTCATGTGCTTTGCAAAGTCCTCTGCATCTGCACTCTTCTTCACACTTCTGTCAATCTGATTTAAATCTGAAACACCAATAGGGCTGCTGCCATAGACAATTTGAAATGGATATTTACCTATGCTCCTATTGAATGAGTTGTTGTAGGAAAACTCAACTTGAGGTATGACCAAATCTGACACCTTTGGTTTGCTCCAACTAAACATCTCAGCATATTTCCCAAACTCCTATTTACCACCTTCGTTTGTCCATATGTTTGAGGGTGGTATGCTGAGAAAAATTTCAGATCAATATTGAGCTTCTTCCACAAAGTTCTCCAGAATTATCCTACAAAGTTCGTATCCCTGTCAGAAATAATGCTCTTTGGAAGGCAATGAAGTCTCACAACCTCACTGAAAAAAAAATCTACAACATTCACTGCATTGTTAGTCTTATGAAAACGAATAAAGTGTGACATATTAGAAAACCTATCAAACACAACAAAGATAGAGTCATATCCTCTTTGTGTCCTTGGTAAACCAAGCACATAGTCCATTTTTATGTCTTCCCATGGCCTCTTGGGTGTAGGTAGTGGCTGATATGAACCGGTGTTTTGACTCACCCCTTTGGCTACTTGACACACACCGCAACTTTGCACATAATTTCTCACCTCTTGTTGTATTTGTGGCCAATAATACTTCTCACCTACAAGTTCCAATGTCTTATCCATTCCAAAATGACCTGCAAGTCCACCACTATGCTTTTTCTTGATTAGATTTATCCTCATTGAACTTCTTGGAATGCACAACTTGTTACCTCAGAATATCAAGCCATATTGGATGAGATAGTCCAACAACTTTGTCCTATTAGTTGAAATAGGAATTTTTAAAACTCTCCATGCTTCTCGAAAATCAGGGTCCTCTTCATAAAAATCCCTCAACTCATCAAATCCAACCACCTCAACCTGTATCTCAACCAACAAGTTTTGTCTTCTACTCAAGGCATCTATGTTTTAAAACAAAGGTATAACTTTGCAAGAACTTAATCCATTTCATATGCCTTTGACTAGGCTTACCTTGGCTGCCCAAATATTGTAATGCTTGATGATCAATATATAAAACAAACTCCTTAGCCAATAAATAGTGTCTCCACTTTTTCAATGCTTGCACAATAGTATAAAATTCTTGATCATACACTGAATACTTCTTCTTAGCATTATTTAACTTCTCACTAAAGTAGGAAATATGTTTACCTTCTTGGCTCAAAACAACTCCAATGGAACTACCATTTGCATCACACGCACTTGGAAAACCTTGTTGAAATCTAGAAGTGCTAACATAGGTTGCTCTATAACTTTTTCCTTCAACACATTGAAACTCTTTGCTGCCCCTGAAGTCCATCTGAAATCCTTCTTATCACATCTCATGGTTTTTGTTAGTGGGGCACATATGCTACTAAATACTCTTATGAAATTTTTGTAGAAACTAGCTAAACCATGAAATGATCTCACCTCGGTCATTGTTTTTGGTGTAGGCCACTCCAAGATTGCTTTCACCTTCTCTGAGTCCATCTTGACGTCCTCACTTGACACCACAAAACCCAAGTATACTAATTCCTTCTTCACAAAGTTGCACTTCTTAAGATTGATCAACAATTTCTCTTCTCTAAGCTTCTCAAAAACACATATAATATGCATCAAATGTTCCTCAAGTTTTTCAATGAAAATAAGAATGTCATCTAAATAAACAGTCAGAAACCTCCCAAGAAACTCCTTCAAAACCTCATTCATAAGTCTCATAAACATATTGGGTGCATTGGTTGGCCCAAATAACATGACCAACCACTCATACAAACCTTCTTTTGTCTTGAATGTTGTCTTCCATTCATCTCCCTCTCGTATCCTTATGTGGTGATACCCACTCTTCAAGTCAATTTTGGTGAAGTACTCAGCTCCACTCAAGCAATCCATGATGCCATCCATCTGGGGTAATGGGAATCTATATTTGATTATGATCTTGTTGATAGCTCTAGAGTCTGTGCACAATATCCACTCTCCTCCCTTCTTAGGCACCAATACTGTAGGAACTATACAAGGACTTAAGATCTCCCAAATCAATCCCTTCAATAAATCTACAAATTGTATATTCATCTCTTCACTTTCCGTGGGTGACATTCTATGGGCTGCCTTATTGAATAAGCTTTCCCCAGAAATCAAATCATTTTGGTGATTTATTTTCCTCATCAGTGGAAGTCCCTCTGGTGCATTATCTGATACAATGTCTTTGATCTCCTTCAACAAATCTACAACTTCTATAGGAACTTCTTCCACCACCTCATTATTAGTCTTTGGCATGATGGAAAAACAAACCTTCTCATGCTTCATACCATCAAGAAATATCCTTGCATCAACCAAACAAACTCGAGCATTGCCACAAACTTGAACACTTTCCTCTTTCAAAGGATTCAACTTATGTTTCACTCCATCTTTTACTATGGTGTAGGTGTTGGAACACCCATCATGAATAGCTCTCCTTTCATACTTCCATGGTCTCCCTAGAAAAATGTGACAAGCATCCATGGGAATGATATCACATAGAATCTCATTATTGTAGTTTCCAACCATGGACCTCACATTGCATTTCTCATTAACAAGTAACTTTTGAGTGTCTTGCACCCAAGTTATCCAGTGTGGTTTAGGATGTTTTCTCCTCTCAAGATTCAACTTCTTCACCATCTCCTCAGACACAAGATTATCCATGCTTCCACTATCCACAATAATGTTACATACTCTCCCTTCACATTTGCACCTTGTTTTGAAAAACTTTTTCCTTTGTATTGGTTCACTGTCATCATTAAGGAGTGCTCTCCTTGTCATCAAGACTTCTCCCTATTTTGCATCTTCATATTGTGAGGAAGGTGCCTCTTCCTCTTCATTGACATTTTCTACCTTTCCTTGATACTCTTGTCTTCTTCTTGGTTTCTCTTTGGTGCGAGGACAATCATAAGCCCGATGTCCCTCTTCTCCACATTTGAAGCAAGTGCCTCTGAATGGGCCTCCACCAAAGCCACGCCCTCTACCTCTACCTCTAAAATTTTGTTCTCTTGAACTTTGTCTTTCATCATACTTCGCTGCCCTATTGCTACCCTCTTCATTTTTGGATCCCTTTTGCTGATTATCTTCATTCTTGTATGTTCTTCCACCTACCTTGCCTCCACATCCTCTTCCTTTTTTCTTGTTTTCAAACCTTTTGTTTAACCTCTCTTCAAATTTTAAGGCTATTTGATAGGCATCCTCCATTGTTAGAACTCTAACAAGTGCCACCAGCTCTTGAATGCTTGACCTTAATCCATTGATATACCTTTAAAATTTCTCCTTTATCACCTCTAAATGTTTGGTTCTTATAAGAATTCTATGGAATTCTTCTGTGTACTCTTTAACTAATTTTTTGCCTGGTTTCAGACCTTGCATTTTTTCTTAAGCAAATCTAATTCATAGGCTATTAGAATAAATTATATTTTAAGCTTCTCCACCATTTTATCCCATCTAGTAATATTTTCTTTTCCTTTTCTTCCCCTTTCTAATTGAACCTCTCTCCACCATATAGAGGCATGCCCTTTCAACCTTGTTTTGGCATATCTTACTTTGTTTGGATCCTCTATCTCTTCAAATTTGAAACATTCTTCCATCTCATTCAGCCAATCCACTAATTCTTCTAGATTTAAAATCCCATTAAAGGTAGGAACATCTATTTTAGGCCTTTTCCCTATCTTTGATAATGCAATTATTAGAGGATCATTGGCAATCATTGCTGCTCCTACACTTGCTTGGCTTCCATCTTGGATTCTAACTTGACTAGCAATCTTTGTACTTTCATCATCACTTCTTGGGTCTCTTACCCTTGCAAATCCCCTTATTATTTCTTCTTGTAGAGTTGACTCAACCTATCTTCTCAAAGCTCTAAAATAATCATCCCTTACAAAATTTTATCCTCTTCCTCTTCCTCTTCCTCTAGCAAACATGGTTGCAAACCCACAACACATAGATCCTAGTGCAAGCTACCTCTCTTCGACGGTTTGCTCACACACTCAAGTTCAACCTCAATATGATACTACTGATGTATGAGAGGTAAATTAATTCAAATTTACTCTCACAATTAATTCTTTTCTGACACCCACCCAATACAAATAACACCAAAAATCTAAAGTTTTATCTCTACAACTTTTACACAACTGGGTTGCAATTTGCAACTAGAAAACTCCTTCATTCAACAAACTAAAAATTCAACAATAAATTACATACAACCGCAAGGGTTTTGGGCTGTTACATTCCCTTTTAGATGCATACAAAAATCAGAAATGAAAATGGATTTATCTTCACCAAAATCCTAGGTTGCAATGCAACCTTTCACCTGAAACACAAACACACACTTACAAACAACCTCTGAGGGTTGTGGGCTATTACATGCCCTTGGAAATGTATTCAAAATCAGAAATGAAAATCAAAATATTTCCTCAACAATAAAAGGTTGGCTCTCAACCTTCACACCTGCAAACAACAAAAACTCCAACAATGCAACTTCACACATCACTCTCTGCAACTCCGGAAGATATCAAATCATTTGCACACCCTTCAAATCTTCCATCAACATCAACAACAACACTGTAGAGATATGCTATGCTTGGTCTCTCCTATTTCCCTTCTCTAGAAAGACTAACTCCAAAATGAAATGAATTTTGCTTTTATATTTCCTGGGATATGCATTACACTGAATTTGCATACCATTTAGATTACATTACCATGAATTTCATTCAAATTTCCCAATCTCTATGTCACTCTCTCCAATTTTCCCAATTTCCTCCAAAAATCAAATAAAATATTGCAATAAAATAACTCCACTACACCCACTACCCGCTAGAGGATTTTATGGCTTTCAATCCAACATTTCTTTCACCAATGAAAGCAAAATCTGCTTTTTCACATTCATGGGCACCCACCTCTGGGTTCCTATTTTTTAGGAATCTTGTTTGAATGATTTGAAAGCAAAATTCAAAGAAAATATAACTCCGAAAAGCCACACCCACATTTTGTTTTTCTTGATTTTTTGGTTTTACCAAACTTGGTCTCCACTATGTCATCAATGAATTTGACTCAATTTAAATGGAAAATTGAAATTACAATCATATGACATGAAATTGCATCTCTCCCACAATCAAAATTTGAATTTCATAAATCAAATGAAATTCCACTCCAAATTAACCAAAAAAAGAAATCAAACTTTTTTTTTTGGTGATACAGGATTGCACAAGGCCATGGATGCTCCAACATCAATTGACCAATATCATGAAGTTCGAATTGAAGCATGTAAGTTAGATTAATGAACAAAGTTATCTATTAATTATGAGTTTCATTTTCTTGTTTCATATTTGTTGAAATTTCAATAGATGGAAGTTGTATTTACTATTATCATATTTATCATTGTAGGAGTTGTTTCAAGTTTACTTAAAAATAAATAGATAATAGATTGGAACATATAATAAGGGTGAATATGATAAGGGAAAATTGTAACTTTAGAAACACATAAGAAACAATAAAATGCAACTCATATTTATCAACACATGAAACAACAAAATTCAACTCCTATCATAATTTTGTTTGTGTACTCTATTATATTATAAGATATTATCAAGATATGTTACTTATTAGTATCAATAATTTTACTTTAATACATTAGTTAAAAAAAGGTATTTAACCATCCATTATAATAGATACTATTATCAACAAATTTATAATTCTTATCAAATACCTATATCCTTTGAAAAAGCATTTGAATTTTTATTACAATCAAATGTAAATATATAACTATAATCAAAACTTAGTATAAAGCCTATACAAGCAACACAAAATTAAGAAAATGTAGACATATGATTTAAACTTTATATATATATAGCATTTACAAGCAACTATGAACATGAAATTAAGAAAATATAAGTGAAATGAAACAAATGACAAGTATAATATAAACTTACAATTGATAATTTTGTGACAAATGTAATTTGAACTTATTGTTGATAATCTTGTGGTAGATAGTTGACTGGAAAATGTATAGTTCAACTTGTACAAAATTTCTATGTAGGGTTGTAGAAAAAATCTAATAGAGAACATGATGTATTTCTAGCCATGTCATTTAGTAAATTAATTGTTTGTGATTTGTGCCCTTTCATTTTATTGGATGATATTCAATTTTTTTGTTACATCATTTTATTGGACAATATCATGAAATTCATTTAATTGAAGCATGTAAGTTAGAGGAATGAATAGATGGATTTGAAAATCTTTGAATTGATGTTGACAAGTTTGAATGCCCTTATTTGTTCTTGTTGGTTTTGATCTAATTCAAGTTAATTTGATAGCTTGATTGGTGAGCCTTATAGATTTGATGTAATGCTTGCATGCATTCATCATGTAAATGACCAGTTGTTGGAAAAATATAACTTGAAGATGTTATGTTCATGTTGAGATATGGAACACTCACGTATCTTTGATGGAGCAATTGATAATTCATTTTGTTAGAAAAATATTATATATTTGTATTACAATCTTATTTTATGAGTGCCAACTACTTATGTATTTGGGATAATTTATTATACCAAGAGGTGTTATACAATGATATAAAAGTGTCATGTCATGAGCATGTGAAATCATATTTTGTACCTTTAATTTGACAATCATTTACATGCCAAAATATTTATAAATATTTAACAATAAATATAATATTAGTGTTATCATTTGATAGTAAAATATCTCTTAGATACAATATAAAATAAACAAATCAAAGTAAAAAATAAAATAAAATACCTTTTCCAAAAATAAAATTACAAATTACATAAAAAAGTAAAAAAACTCTTTAAATAAAATAAATAATATTTATAATGTATATATAGATAAAATAAATATTACTATATAATATTATATATAAGAGTAACATTTCTAGCATATCCATCATTAGAAAAATGTATGTAAAAAATACTAGATATATCATTTTTGAGTTGCCTAATTCTCTTAATTCACAAATCCACTTAAAAATAGACATATCAAGAATGATATCTCTCAATGTCTTTTATATTTTTTTTTCTAAAGATAGATATGCTAGTATGCAACCGTTTTATATCTACACTTTATATTTTTATATGAGATCTCATATCTTGTAGAGAGAATGTGTATACAAAATATTTATTTAATAAATCTTTTAAACATGGACAATGATTACATCCATTGACTTAAAAATATGGATCTTACAAATTTATATCATATGAATAATGAATATTTTTTAATATTTTAAACATTTTTATTTTGTGAAATTAGTGTTGGGTCCCATTTGATTAACTTCTTGACCAAAACTCCATGCCACTATTGAACCCTCTCCCCTATTCATAGGACCACTATGGTATTGTCTATGGAGATATCAAAATACACCTTAATTAATTAATTAATTAATTAAAAATTAGAATACAATCTATTTTCTATTTTTAATTAATTAATAAATACTGTCAAACGTACATCTTGATGTTTGAATAGATATCATCCACCACTATTTAGCACACATGTGTTATCCTTTCATACATGTAAAAACATTTCCTTTTAACTTTTGCAACACTACACTTTTTGGACTTTGCTAGGAATGCTGCCCTTTTTTCTCTCTTCTCCATCATACCAAGTCCTCGAGGAAAACCCTAGTTTGAAGGCCTGGAAATAATTGAAGTGCATAGACAAGATTCAAGTGTAGGCAGGCCTTGGGGGATTTTATTTCATACTCTTTACTATTCATGCCTCTATCTTAATTTATCTATGAAAGAAAGTTGATGAATTAATAATGATGGTTGTTGTCACTCTTGGGTGCAATGCTCAAAATAGGATTTTTTATGGTTGAAAAAACTCATCCATTTAGGGGAGAGGACCCAATAGTCATCCACCCTAACTTCACACACCTCAAAATCCTATATGCCAATGTCAAACAACTCTAATTTTTTTTTATAGCGGTTTCCTTGGCTAGTTGACTACTTAAACCTAAGATTTGATGTTGTCAGCAGGTGAAAGTACAAACATGTGTCACACTTTCTAAAGGAAGTGACCAACACCAAAAAAAATTCTCAACTTTGACCACATAAAAATGTTTTGAATTTCAAAAGGATGTAAACTAATGAAATGAAAAACTCTTGATGAAGTTTATTCCTGTAATTTTTTAAATTTTTTAAAAAGTGATTTGATATTTTTTTTTATCAATTTAAAAGAGTATATTTTTAAATGCTGAAAATTTCAGGAAAAAGTGACGTTTAGTTGATATCAAGAAACAAATAGAAAAAAAAATTATTTTCCCCTAATTTTTTTTCTCCAAATAGGTAACTTCAATATGTAGTGCATGGAAAAAGAAATTTGAAATTTTGATGTATATTTTTCTTGTAATAAAATTTTAAAGTCAAACTTACTATAATTTAATAGTTTTTATTTGACGTCAACTATTGTCTACTTTTTTTTAAATCATTTAAAAAAAAAATTACACCCTTTTGAAGAGGATTCTCTCCTCTAGTACACCATATATTTTTCATTTTTTTTAATATGTTTTACTATTTTTTAAAATTTTTAATCAACCTCTTTTTCAACTTTAACAACCTACTTCCATTATTTAAAAAAAAAAAATATTAAAACTAATCAAAATATCCAAAAAAATTATATATTTAGATTCACCACTCCGAGCTCTAGAAAAGGGTATTTATATATGTATATTTTGAATAATTTTGACTAAAGAAATATTTAGTTGAAGTTGAAAGTTTCAAAAAATTATGAAAAATGCCAAAATTGTTTCGCTCGAAACCATTTAGTTGGCCAAAAGTGTGACACAAATTTGTTCTTTTACCCTATCATCTATTTTTGATGTCTCAAATATGTGTAGTCATAAAAGGTGTCCAAAAAACCACTTTTTGAATCCCTTACCCATCATAATCAATTAGCACACCCCATCCTTGGTTTCACTTGCACTAGTAATTGAACATATTCACTCAAAAATTATACAACTTAACATTTTTAATTAAATAATTTTGAACTATCTTATAACTATTTAAATAATATTTTATTATTAAATATTTAATATCCAACAACTATTACTTTAATTATGCATTCATGAATCCAAATAATCATTTGACTTTGAGTACAACATTGCCAAGTAATCAATTTATATTCAATTTGAGATCCATTGATCAAATTTTAAATTGGCATGTGTTGTTGAAAATTGAAGGTAAATTATGTAGCTTTAAACTTGCAATCCTATGAGACTGTAGATTAAATTAAGTATTCTTTGTCACAAATTTTTTGTGGGTGATTAATCAAATTAATTCAATTTTACCAATTGTAGAAGTAGATAGAAGATTGTAGAAGAATGAGATAAGAAGATAGAAGTGACACAACATATACACGCATAAACCCTTTCGAGAAAAACCTCCACCACCATAATCAATAGTGCTTGTATTATTTAACCTTAGAAAAATATTACTATATAATACTATATCAATCTTTGTTTTGTATGCTTCCTTTGCCTTCATCTTGATTCTTCACAACCTACAAATAAACTCTGATGAAACTCTCTTCAACTTCTTGCAATTAATAGAAAATTGTGAACATTGTAAACTCCAATGAGTTGACAATTACAAGAGGATAAAGATCCTCACAAATATCTATGCCATAATGGTGCAAGTAGAGTTTCTTTGTGAAAAACAATGTCAAAACAAGTCACTCATCAATTTGGGCATCCCAAACTGAAGTCTTAATTGATTGATGATTATGAAGATATCTTAGAAGCTTCTCCTCAAAGTTGGCACCCAAAAATGGGCCCCACTTGACTCAACCTTGTAAATATCTTCTCATGCAAAGGTGTTAACTCCAAGATGCCAACTTGGCGCCCAAGGTGGGTCCAAGTCAATCTTTGTTAACTAGAACATATCTCTCCACCATTCATGCAAAATTCATGCATGATTGATCGTCCCTCATTAACTAAAAGTATCAACCTATTATATGTCATGAAACTAAAGTCAATAGCCATGCAACTCAAGTCAATCGAAGTCAACTACATGCAACCCAAAATAACTAACATGCAACTGAAGATAACTGATCCATAACTAAACTGAACTGAACTGAACTGAAACCAAATTGATAGTACCACTCCACACACATTGTAATTATCAATCCCTATTTTGTAGGAACAAGACATGCATTACATAAGAGTTATCAATTCTTCAAATAGTTAACTGAAACAAGGTGGGTCCCACCTTCCATGTGAGCGTCCCATGTGCTCCTATTTTGTAGGAGCTCAACTTGGGCGTCCCCACATGTTCCTATCATTTAGGAATAATTACAAATGTCAATTTACATGTTCATTTCATTCGAATTTAATCTCTTTCTAATCTTAGTGTTGGGGAACACTTTCCAAGGACCTAGGAGATACATGAAATATGTTTAGGATTGCAATTAAATGACACCCTATTCCCAATATTCTCCCACTTGACATTATACATTGGAATTATTATAAACAAGGAATCATTATTATAAATCAAGTACAGGACTCAAGGCCAATGGCCTTCCTGACGATGCAACACTGCAGAAGCACAACTAATTTTTTTTCTTAAAAAAAGTAGCAATGACAAGTAAAGTAACCTACTCTAACCACATACATCCTCTAGGCCACACAACATGTCTACATGTGAACTCCAATACTTACAAAATTAATCCAACAATAGCATATGGAAATTAACTCAAGATACAACATACATCAAAGCATTAATCCATTGCAAAATAAGTCTAGCACATAGAAATGTAATGAGCATATTTCCATAGATACAACACCACATAACACCAAATATACCATTTAACCCAACAATGAATAGATCAGACATAATGTTATAATTACATCACAAGGGTTCTCTTCGATACAAATGAGGATTACATACATAGTGTCCCACAGTTACAATGAATAAAGAGAAGTACAAATCCATAGAACCACACGAGCTCCTCGAACAAGAAGATCTCGCCATCACGAACAGGAAGAGAAACTCAATAGTGTAAGGTGCACGCCACCCAACCATGTGGTGCCCATAGGCCTAGCCCCAATGCTAGGAGATAGTAAAAGGTAACCAAGATAAACCTATTACCTCTAGACACAAGCAATATACAAAATAACACTATACTAGTACACACAAAACAAAAGGTCACATTGCTTCCAGAATCACTAAATCAAGAATAATTACTGTACAATATAAACCGATTGTTGTCATAGAAGGAGTGTCATCACAAAGGTTGCATTGGTTATCCTATGGAGATCTTCCTAGGTCTCGGCCCCCCTCTAGGGTTATCTTGGTAACCTTTCATGAACTCTGGCCCCACATGCACACCAGTGCAAAATTGGTTATCTTTCGAGAAGACAAGATAACGATCTTTCCTTTCCAGGCCTTCCTGACTCATCTCAAGTCTAACACAAGCCCTTGAGCCAATGAGTGAGGCTAAATTATCAAGTTAATGTATTAAGCTACCCATTCCCCTAATATAGGTTATTTAATTTCCACTGGTTAAACTAACTCTCACACGAGTTGTCTTGGGACCACTTTGTGTCTCGACCCCCGTTGAAAGCCACTCCCCTATAGACAACACAATAACTCATACTACAACCCAAGGGTAGACAATGCACTAAAATTGACAACAAGTAAACATCACATCTCAAGAGGTAACACATCCCTACGGATGTCCAATACTGAATCCCAATACGTGCACTACCCAAGAAAATCTCAAAGGGTGAACTAAAGTTACAACAACCCTTTCACAATTTACATCTCTGGAAGACTTAGATTTTCACAATGATGACTATTCCCCCCATCACAATTCCAGAAACACTTGAAACTATAAACACCAACTCACGAAATTTAAAAGCACTACCATTTGGATTTCCTAAATCCAAATCAATCAATATCGCATATTTAAAATACACCATTTAAACATAATTCCTATTTATAAATCAACAATGAATTTAAACTAAATATTCAACTTTCAGTTCACAACTTCTCATAATAATTAACTCAATTTCCACAATTAAAATAATCAATCATTAAAATTTAACTAATCGTTATTGCATATATTTATTGCAATACTCAAACATTAAATAAATATATGTAATATGTATATATATAATTAAATATAATTACATATATACATATAAATATACTATTTAATTATAAAATCAACTACACCATAAAAGAAACTCATTTATTTAAAACAAAATCCATTTACTCTTAAAAATCATTTCCTCATGCATTAATGTATCTTTTAAAGAAATACATTATAATATATATATATATATATATATTTAAATCCAATTGTAATTTAACATAATTAACAACATATATTAAAATACATATATAATAATTTTATAATACATATATTATATATATAATATATATATATTATATAAATATATATATATATATATAATGCACATATTATATATAATATATATTATATGATAATATCTATATATTATATATATCACATATATTATATATATAAATATATATACAATTTCCAAAACCAAACTTCAAATAAATAAAAACTGTATACACTGGTGCACTTAGGGACACAGCCCTGGCTAGTCACTCCCCTCACAGGGAGGTTGCACTTCCTATGGGCAGTGTTTCCCCCACACATGTGGGGAGCGCTACTCATGGCAACACACCCTTGGGTGTGGGTGCGGCTGGGGTTTCATCCCCAACCAAACAAAACAACAATTTATTTATTTATTTTACATTTCACAGCAATAAATTTGTCGTACGGCAATTTCACAATTTTATTCAAAATAAAAATTTCCTACAAGAAATTACAGTGCCTTAAATAAAATGAAATATTTATATATAATATATATCTATATGTACATATATATTTCAATATATGTATATATATTATATATAAATTTATCCAAGCATATGTTCAAGATGGGCAATTAATTTTCACAAAGAAGTTTTCTATAAGAAAGATCAAAGATTTTCATTTTCTCAGACAATTAAAAGGAATTGGGGAAACCAAAACAAAATGATGATTTTCTATAGAGATCTATAATTTCCTTTGGTATCAATCTATTTCAAATGATTAATTTACACAGAGGATCTAAATTGTTTTCTACAAAGGTTCAATTTTCACGGCAATATTTTAAAAACAACTTCTACAGTAATGAAAACCTCTTCTAATATTTTCCAATTTGCATTACAATAATTAAATAACTCTTTCAAAACAAAATTCACAAAAATAATTAAGGAACCTATTCCAGAAGAATTGTTGCCTCGAGGATTCATGATGAGCTTTTTTGTAATCTTCAATTTTCTAATATTGTCAAAGCTTCCTCTAGAAGAATTGTCACTTCCCAGAGAACAAAAACAATCAACGGCCAAGAATATAACAAACTAGATTCCTAGAATTATCAGAAAGCTTCTAATATCTACAATTTCTTCAAACCACAAAACAATTCTTCCATTTCCCAAACACCTTTGTCTTTTTTTCCCATGAAAACAACTTCCTCTTTTCTCACCCATTTCAATCCATCTCTTTGTAAATCAATTTTAAGTCAATAAGAAAACAAATCCTTCTAACTTCCAGTTCACACAACAAATATCTCTTCTTTAACAAACCAAGATATTTCTAAGATCTTTTCCCAAATATGTATTTAAAATAAAAAACAATTTATTTAATCTAGCTTATACTAAATAATAACTTATTTTATTTTAATTCTACTTAATTCTAATAATTAAAATTAATTATAATATAACTTAAATTAAATTAATATTAATAAAATTTCCATATTAATTAAATACTTAATCACAACATACAATTCTGGGAAACTTCCTACGATAAATAAAATACCAAGACCAACATGTATAAGTGAGAACACATCAACATACTGACTAACGACACAATTGTGTTAGTAAAGGCCATTGCTAACCACATTATCTCCCAATCACCATTACTCATGGAGAGGACATGCCTGACCAGAAACTAGGTGAATTGCTTGTCCCCAGACCAAGTAAAACCTACAACAGTGCTAAAAGTCGTATTTTATATAGATAATAATTATACACAAGAAGAGAGAATCGTGGAAATCATAGGGTACTTGCAAGTGAGTGATGTAATACCATTCTCTTCACCAATACAATGTCACATCAATTGACGAGATAATATATCAATTAAACTACAATAAGCATATATAGCAATGTCATCACAACTAAGTATCTATGCATTTGAACATAAAGAATATTAAACATAATCACCATGCATATAATGTATCATCACATCAATATAGTCTATCATTGCTCCATTGTCAGCGATAGAATAACAATAACATAAAATAAAGTCTAACAAAGTATATGAGCTATCAAGAAAAATATAACAAACGGAGAGGGGTGTCACACTTCACCAACTAATCAATCCATGCCAACTTCAAATGCAACTTGCATAATCATGAAGCTCCAAGAAAATGATTAAAACCAGGAGAACTTATCTATAGGAACTAGTTTCATAAGATAATTTGCAACATTAATTAAAGTGTCAACTTTCTCAATTAATTACCTTCCCACTCTCAACCATTTCTCACACAAAGTGATACTTTACATCAACATGCTTAGTACGAGAATGATACATAGGATTTTGCTAAACAAATAACACTCTAATTATCACATTCAAGCTCCACTTTTCTGTAATTAAACCAATACCTTTCCCAAGTCTCTATAAACTAAAACTACCTCTTGAGGGCATGTTAAAACCATCAATGTGTTGAACTTATCATTTAACCAAGGTGTAGGGTCGCTTGGTATTTTGTTGAAAATATTTTCTTACAAGTAACCATTCCAACACATCTTCTCTAAATTTATAAGATAACTCTAAGCTCCTCACCTATGTCTCCAAGTATCCATGAGGACCTGCAACCAACCAATCCATACCAAACTCCAAATGCAACACAACACAATCATGAAGTAATCAACTAAATGATTAATGTACCCAATATAAAGAGAACTACTACGATCAATGTCAAAGCTCCAATCATGAATTAGAAACATAAACATGACATCCATGATCTAACTATCTCCTCTAAGGAGATCACATGCATCATAACATACATAAACATTCCAGTCTCAAGAGAACCATGGAAAACTCTAAATGCAACAAGAGTAAACCATGACATAATAGCAACCACTCTAAACCAAGAAAACATATCCCCATATCACCTGAAGATAACCTTACCAATGATGCATCCATGTCACTGCCAAAAACTCGTACTGAACCGTGGTATCAAGTCACACATGGCATCGTGACTATCATCATCTCCATGAAGATCAATAACACCTTTACCAAAGACTCTAAGGGTACTCCATAAAAAAAGATGTTAAAACCTCTTCAAATCACATGAAGATAACCATATCCTACCAAAGCTCCCACTGAACTATGATACCAAGCTATACATGGCAACAAAATAAACATCAAATCATTACTATCAAAAGCATATGGAATTTCAGAAATTTCCTCATGATCAAAATTATAACATGTACCACACCACAACTCTAAACCACTAATCAAGAGTATACCATGACATAATAACAAAACCATCCTACAACCAAGGATCCACATCATTGCTAAATGTTCCCACTAAACCATGATACCGAGCAATCCCACAGAATCATGATGCACATAATTAGAACCACATTACTATTATAAGGTCAAACTGAACCTATGAATCCAAGCTCTCAATGACAACATGATAGCCATCCTCTAAAGCAAGAAGATACACCTCTTTTACAAATCTGCAATAACACAATTAAAAGCTCCCACTATAGCCAAAAAACCTTCAAAATTTTAAGAGAAAGGTGTCCCAAACTCTAACCAACTGTTAGCTCTGATACCAAATATTGAAAATTGAAGGTAAATTTCGTAGCTTTAAACTTGGTATCATACGAGATTGTAGATTAAATTAAGTATTCTTTGTCACAAATTATTTGTGGGTGATTAATCTGATTAATTCAATTTTACCAATTGTAGAAGTAGACAAAAGATTGTAGAGGAATGAGACAAGAAGATAGAAGTGACACAACATATACGTGCAGAAACCCTTTCAGGAAAAACTCCACCACCAAAATCAATAGTGCTTGTATTATTTAACCTTAGAACAAGATGACAATAATATTGTATCAATCTTTGCTTTGTATGCTTCCTTTTCCTTCAACTTGGTTCTTCACAACCTGCAAATAAACTTTGATGAAACTCTCTTCAACTTGCTACAATTAATAGACAATCGTGAATATTGTAAACTCCAATGACTTGAAAATTACAAGAGGATACAGATCCTCACAAATATCTATGCCATAATGGTGCAAGTAGAGTTTCTTTGTGAAAAGCAATGTCAAAACAAGCCACTTGTCAATTTGGGTGTCCCAACCTAAAGTCTTATTTGATTGATGATGACAAAGATATCTTAGAAGCTTATCCTCAAAGTTATAATTCAAGAATGTCTCCCACTTAACTCATAGCCTTTGTAAATATTCCTTCATACAAAGGCGTTAACTCCAAGATGCCAATTTGGGCACCCAAGGTGGGTCCAAGTCAATCTTTGTTAACTGAAACATATCTCTCCACCATTCATGCAAACTTCATGCATGATTGATCATCCCTCATTAACTGAAAGTATCAAATCATTATATGTCATGCAACTAAAGTCATTAACCATGCAACTCAAGTCAACTGAAGTCAACTACATGCAACTCAAAATAACTAACATGTAACTAAAGATAATTGATCCATAACTGAACTGAACTAAACTAAACTGAACTAAACTAAACTAAACTAAACTAAACTAAACTGAACTGATAGTACCACTCCACACACATTGTAATTATCAATCCCTATTTTGTAGGAACAAGACATGCATTACATAAGAATTATCAATGAAACAAGGTGGGTCCCACCTTCCATGTGAGCATCCCATGTGCTCCTATTTTGTAGAAGCTCAACTTGGGCGTCCCCACATGTTCCTATCATTTAGGAATAATTACAAATTTCAATTTACATGTTCATTTCATTCAAATTTAATCTCTTTCTAATCCTAGTGTTGGGGAACACTTTCCAAGGACTTAGGAGATAAATGAAACATGTTTAGGATTGCAATTAAATGGCATCCTATTCCCAACATGTGTGGAAAATCAATTATTTTCTTTTTTGTTCCTTGATACATGGAAATGTAGCATGATAACTACAATGGACAATCAACAAATATTTACATGTTTGGTACTCAATGTTTGAAGTTAAATTTGTACTAATTCTATTTTTTAGCACAATTACAGTGTCCATTTGGAAAGATATACTCAAATGAGATAGAAGAGGTTGGTATATTCACTTCTTAATGATGCAATATTTATTTGTAACAAAGTTGGTATATGCATTGTTTATTGATATGATTGATTTGTGAAGTAAGCATTTATAAAAAAGCTCTTGAAATATGGGCCATTTCCTTCAAAAAGATCAGCATCACTCCTAACTTGACTATGGAGACTAACTTATTCTAGAGGATTCACAAACTTGGTTAAATAGATGGAATAAAGAACTTGGTTAAATGAGTAACTTTTTGCATTCACAAATGAGATTGAATTGCGTCAATGGAGCTCACACAAACACAATATCAAGGCCTCTACTAGTGGGTAAAGTCCTTGTAGAAGGGACAATGGGCATTAATGTTTCATATTTTTCCATATAGTTTACATTGTAATATGTTGTTTGAACTCATAATTATTAGCAATGATTGTGATTATAAGTTATAAAATTGAAAGCATTAATCTGCAATATACATTGAACATTCTGAAGGTTAGAGGATTACCCTATTTAATATTTATACCAGAATGTAAGAACATGGGAAACTATTTTATAAGGAACAAATGATATTGACATCTTATATTTGTTAGCATCAATCTCATATGAATGATCAATCCAAACAAACTCCATCCTTATTGTAATAAGATTGACAAGAAACAAGCAAGGTTTTAAATTTTAACAAAAAATAAATTGCTTTTTAATCTTGAGTGTTAGACAAATAAACCTTTAATCTACAGGGTTAGACGAGTTATTAATTATCAAGTATAGGAGTTACCTACAACAAACAAAAGTATTGGGTCAAGAAGATCCTATAAATACAGGTAATAAACCAAGGTAAATTATACAAGAAAAGCCCAAAATAGGTTTTTAATGGTCCATTTCATTGGAAGTAATTTATTGAGCAAGGAATAATAGGGAAACCAAACATTATAATGTATCATTCTCAAAGACTCAAGGAGACAAGGAAGATTCCTTCTTTAAATGAATAAGGTAGAAAATTTAAGTTATATTTGCTTGCATATATGAGGAATCAATCCCCCAATTTCCAAAATAATTGAAATCAATATTGGAAAAAGGTTTAGTCATATATTGTTAGTACCTACCTTATAGGTGGGGAACTAATGTTATCACCTCAATCTTGCATATTAAAATTGAGCTTCGGGAACTACGTCCAAAATTTTTCCCATAGTTTTGCTGATGTTGTAGGAAATATCTATTAAAAGCTAATTATCAATTTTTTTTGCAATTTTGTCATTGGTTGGTGGTATTCTCCTCATGGTTTTTCCATTTTTCATTTGTTTTAGAATAATAATTGTCGTAGGGAGCTTTGCTTTTGGAAATATTTCATGAGTTCCTTGGTATAGTGGTGTCTTCTTATGCACTCTTCGTGGGGACGTGTGGCATGTTAAGTAATACATTTTCCTTTACTATTTGTGAGTTCTCATTTATTGTGAGTACAATGAAGTACAATCGTCATTAACGGGTTACAGTGTGAAGTTTTAAGTCTTTCAAGCAATGTGTTATTTTCGTTGTTTGTTCATTTGCTTAGGTTGTTTGATGAGGCTAAAATTTGTGTTTGTTGAGAGGGTTTGCATCTACAGTGTTGGGAGCGAGGAAGATGGCGCTTGTAAGTTTCTGTA
The DNA here is from genome assembly GCA_007258455.2 of Sequoia sempervirens. Lineage (NCBI taxonomy): Eukaryota > Viridiplantae > Streptophyta > Pinopsida > Cupressales > Cupressaceae > Sequoia > Sequoia sempervirens. The sequence continues at coordinate 568,995,478 of VDFB02000015.1, read as the reverse complement.
TCTCCTACACTTTCTTTTTTGTTTTGTCTAATGTCTAGCATTTTGGAATTGAGGAACAAAGCATTTGTAAGTTCCTATATCTTTTTGTGTTGTTTTAGAGTTTTTTGCATCTTTGCATTTTATGGGTTAATGCCTCTTGTTTGCATGCATGCATTGCAACTGCACTTGAATTTATTAAATGGCATTGCAAATTAGGTGTGAGTAATTGGAAAATGTTTGGGCATGAAATCATTCAATCTGTGTTTGTTGAAAGGGTTTATGTCTATTGTATGGGGAGCGAAAAACAAGGCATTTGTAATTTGGTATGTCTTTTATAGCGTCATATTATAGTGTTTTACATCTTTGCATTTTATGTGTTAATGTTTATTATTTGTTGTTGTTTTCATTTTGGGTGTGAATGTCTATTCTTCGCTATCCTTCATTTCTTTTATAGGTTAGTGTCTGTTGTTGAGTTAAATACTTAACAACATAATTTATTATTGTTGATTTCTCTGCTAGTCGTGATTAACAATGGAAGTAGCCAGCTGCACTTCAATCTATCTGATGGAAATGAGAATTGTTCATGTTAGAAAAATTTATTGGGTTTGAAGTTTTAAGCTTGTGGACAAAAGTATTATTTGTGTTGTTTTTTCATTTTCTCGGGTTGTTTGTGCCAGTGTATTTATGGGTTAGTCTTGCTTTTTGAGTTAAAGACTTAAGAAAATAGTGTGATTGTCATGATTAAGAATGGAGGTAATATTTTCTCCACATGTATGCATTGTAATTGCATTTGAATTTATTGAATGAGATAGTTTTTTACACCTTTGTATTTTATGGGTTAATGTCTATTGTTTGTTGTTGTCTGCATTTTATGCATCCATGCAGTGCAATTGCAATTGAATTTATTAAAAGAAAATGAAAATAAGGTCTAAGAAATTAGAAAATGTCTGGGTATAAAATCATTAAATGTCTGTCTGTTGAAATGGTTTGCATTTGAAAGGTCGTATGACATTTACAGTGTCATTTAATAGTTTTTTAGACCTTTGCATTTTATGGGCTAATGTCTATTGTTTGTTGTTGTTTGCATTTTTTGTGTTATTGCCTATTTTTTGCTATTTTAGATTGCATGTATGGGCTAGTGTGTGTTGTTTAGTTAAAGACTTAACACCGTAATTGATTAATGTCAATTTCTCTGCTACTCATGATTAAGAATGGAAGTAGGTAGCTGCAATTGAATCTATTTGATGAAAATGAGAATTGTTCGTATTCAGAATATTTTTTTGGCTTCAAGTTTTGAGTTTGTTAAGAAAAGTATTATTTGCATTGTTCCTTCAGTTGGTGAGGTTGTTTCTGTCAGTGTATTTTTGGGTTACTCTTCCTTGTTGAGTTAAAGAGTGAAGACGATAATGTGTTGGACATGATTAACAATGGAAGTAATATTTTCTCTGTACATATGCATTGCAACTACATTTGAATCTATTAAATGAAAATGAAAATTAGGTCTAAGTAGTTGGAGAATGTGTGGGTGTGCAATTGCAGTTGAATATATTAAATAAAAATGAAAATTAGGTCTAATTAGTCAAAGAATGTGTGGGTGTAAAATCATTTTATGGGTTAATGTCAATTGTTTGTTGTTGTTTGCATTTTATGTGTCAATGTCTATTCTTCACTATCCTTAACTGCTTTATGAGTTAGTGTCTATTGTTGACCTAAAGACTTAACACCATAATTCATTAGTGTCAATTTCTCAACTAGCCATGATTAAGAATGGAAGCAATTTTTTGCGTGTAGCCTTCTACAATAGACATGGATTTGTTCCTCATCAAAATATTTGTAAAAAAATATTTTTTCTAAAAGTGCAAAGTTTGTGTACAATATGGTTGAGGAAATTGAGCTTGTAGCATGGTTCATGAAACTTGTTGTCTACAATTTGGTTACTGTAAGCAAATTGATAGCATTTTGCATGGTGGTTTTTAAATGCCTTAGTGTATGTCACTTATTTGCAAAATAAAAATGCATGATGTTGATAAATGTGTATTTGTATAGCCTTAGGACGACATATTAATGAATTTTTCTTTCCTCATCTATTCACATCGGTAACTATTTCTCCCTTCTCATTAATATTTTTCCCTAGCCAATTTTTCTTTAATCCATTTTATTGCAATCAATTAATATTATTCACATTTGATATTGATCAAACTAATAGTTCTTCTATCCTTACCAATCTTTTCTTAACTTTAGTTAATTTGTAATGCCCCGTCGCGCAAACCCCAAAGGACAACTAAAACTAACAAATTACAACACAATTTTTTTTTTTATAGCAAACTAACACAAGATGTATATTAACATACAATACATGTAATGCAATTATACAAATACAATATCAACTATGTCCTCTGGGGTACACGAGACAACATTACTAAACATAAACCCATACCATAACGATAATCAATGAATCCCAAGATTACATTATAAAACCATGATATAAAATAAGTAAAAAATGACCATACATCCATTAGACTACATTAATGAGAAACATCTATATATGAAATACATGATATAGTCAAGAGTATCCATACGTTACATTGATCAACTCAGAATATGCATATACATTGATAATATGCAATTACATCATTTCAAAATTACATATACACATCAGTGCTTCCCAACACATAGTGGGAATGATACATCAAATACAAGAGTAATACATAAATGAACATGGTACAACTGAATTGTGGTGAATCTCTGGATCAACTACACCAACACAAACTCCACACTTCATGAACATCGTTTGGGGACCCAATGGGGTGTAAAGCACATTCTACCTGACCACGTGGACCCAAAGGCCCACCCCCCATGCTAGGAGATGACAAGAAGGACCCACAACAAAGAATAGTCAAGTGAAAGGCTACAAGACTCAACAATACAAGAGTAACAAGAAACATCGTTAACAACATCAAAACGACTACCTTCAAAGGCTCACAAAAGTAATAGAATAACCAGGGATGTTGTAGGAATATTTTCATCACATGGCCCTACATGGGTTACCCAGGCTACCTCTCACTAGGCACCGACCCCCATCTATGGTTACCTTGGCTACCTCTCACTAGGCATCGACCCCATAGGGTGACACATGCAGGACCGCTAGCCTCTCATGAGGATGAGGTAGTGATCTTGCCAAACATGGACTTCTCTGACCACCCTTAGTTTGTGAAAGCACTAACAACATGGGAGAGGCATCTTACTTATCTTATTAGTGTGTACCTACCCAACCCACTAGTTAATTTTATTAATTTATCATTTATTAAGCAAACTCTTCTATGGGTTACCCAGGTTGCCCCTTTGTGCATCGCTCTCCATGAAGAGCCACTATCCCTAGTAGCACCCAAACACAAATCTAATAATACCAAGGGGTGTACCAAATCACAAACACTAAAATAACGAGAATCAAGTACAAATGCGAGGCATGGAACTTCTTGCACAAAGTCATATCAAAAGGCAAGAAAACCATGAAACAAGGTAAAACCCATAGGAGCTCAAGACTAGAAATACAATCAACTAATCATAAAGGTCAAATCATGGAAATCCACATAAAATAAGTTTCCCAATGCCTTTGGAAGCCTATAAAATAAACTACCCATAAACTCCCAATGGTAAATAACTCAATGAAAAGGGTTCCCACATGACTAAACACAAAATCTAATCCAGTTGAAATATTTCAAGGGGAAAAGAAAGCCACCCACATGGAAACATAAAAATCAATCCTTTAATTTACTAACGCATTCAAAGTGGAAAACTTAAAAGAACATTTACATACTAAAGAACTATGCAATATCTTATACACATTTAAAGTAACCATTTCAAAGAACATTCTAAATAGTCAATTAAATTATACTTACACATTCACCATGAATTCATGCAATAATTAAGGGAGTTATGTACATATTGTATTTCTAATTACTCATTTTAATATGAAAAATTTGTTTTAACACCCATATATATACCTATTCTAAAAATAAATTGAAATATATTTTTACACAACAAATTGTTCTCTTTTCTAATATAATTCCTCATATGTATATTTCACACACGCACACACACACATATATACAAATTTATATGCATATACATATATATATATATATATATATATATATCATCACAAAGGGCTTTATATATAGATATATAAATATGAATATATACGTATACATAACATATTCAATTTAAAACTACTATTGTGAATAACAGTATTTTCATATTTAGCTTAAAGCATTGTTGTTTTTAACCAACACATCAACTAAAATAAAACACAACAACAATTCAACACCATATATATATATATGGTGTTGAATTGTTGTTGTGTTTTATTTTAGTTGATGTTATATATATATAAGGAGTGAATATGGTCAGACCATGTGTCAAGCGCCATAGAAAATGGTTGCCTACATCCAACAGCGATTGTCTTCTAACAAAAAAAATCAAAAGCTAAAGACATAAACAACTAACATCGATACCCAATAGAACTTCTAAGGAATGAAAATTGTAAAACAATATACAAACAAGGCAACAACAATTCCAAGCATAAAACTCACCTATAAACAAGGATATGCCTCAATCAAGTTGGCTACAACAAAAAAAAACCTAGGCCAAACTCTAAAATTTTCAAACAAACCATGCTGCAAGAATAGTCGAATACAATTTCCATTTAGAAGGGATCGATCTAGACAATGTACAAGGTAGCATACATAAATGAAAGTATCCAACCAAAATATAATATTCACAAGAAAAATTGAGCTCCCTAACTAGCAAAGAGAAAGTTGTGGTCAGATTAAGATAATCTCCTACACCTAGCTGACTTTCCTTAGGAAAAGCAAACCTTGAGCCAAGCACAATACGGGTGTATAGTCCATAAATTAGAAGGAAAAATCAAACTATTAGAAGTAGACATGGCAACACAACCACCATTAAAAATACATAATCATTAAGAGAACTAAGTAGATTCAAATGTAATCTCCCTTAATTGGTTCATGCGAAGTAAGACATTTGGGCGATTACAAATGAAATCAAACTCTCAACAAACGGGTGGACTAATGCAAAGCAAAAATCATATACCATTCAACTACTATAGACATAATGGGGTGACCCAACACAAGACCAATGTGCTTAAAAGAAAATCATAATCCATATTACACTATCTAGCCACGAATAAACGACTACTACAAGCTTAAGAGACATATAATACAGAGCATTGAAATAATAGGAATAAAACCAAGAAAAGGGTGAAAACGGATGGCTTAGACAAGATACCGAATCTCAATGTAAATACCAATGCCATGATTATATTTTCATTTCCATTAAATCGTAAAGATTTAGATTTAGCAAATGGAAAAGTGGGTGAATATCCACAAACTACAGATAAACGAAGACAAGGGAAAAATAATTCCAACCTGGAGTCCTATGCTTCGACGTTGGAAAAAATGTGCTAATCGAGCTCTTTCATAGCTGAAATTCGCACTCCAGGAGTAATTTCCAGAATACCCAAAATCTGTATTTTTAATTGACCAGCGAAAAAAAAACAATTGTAGAGAAAACTTCTTGTTAAATAACCAGAAAATTAACTTCCCTTTTTTTAATTTTTTCCCACCTTCAATTTAAGAAAATATCTTTATTTTTTTGAAAATAAAATAAAATGATGAATCGTTAAAAACATAAAAATCGGCAAGTTTCCCTCTCAATTTTAGTTTGAAACTACGCATGCACTTGCATGCAAAATATTGCCCGATTTAAATTTCTTTTTACTTATTTTGTTTAATAATTTAACATTATCACATAAGTCCCTATTTTAATATCCAATTTAATATTTTATTTAATACAACACTGTCCATTATATTTAAATTTAAAAATAAACATTATTAATAAATGGAATAATAATCCATTATATTTCATTAAAATATTCCTCATTAATAAAATAATAATATATAATTTAATTGAATCATCATAACTTGTCAAATTAATTTAATAATTAATTAATCAACAACCTTCACTTAATAATTTAATAATTTTATTTGATACTTTAATTAAATCAACCTAACACTTATGAACGTCGTTAAACTAAACCAATTAAATGAACGAGACAAAACAAAATGATACCAAAATGGGAACGAGGTTGCAAATGGACCACATTGTCAAACACAATGACAAGGTGACAGACTAGGGTGGGGAACATTCTTGTCAACTTCGGTTTCCACATCATACCCATTGGGCTTGTAAATCATGCTCAAACTTGACAGTGCAGGTGGAGTCAATGCCTGGTACCTGTATCCTGCATCAAACCAGACATCAAGCAACATGCATATCCAATAACAAGCACACCATGAGAGGAAGTCGTAGCGTAGCAAGCCGTTTGTGTACGAGCGATGCTACACCGTCCTCTCACAAAGACTCCAACCAGTAAACATATCATCATAAATATCATAACACAATTACTAATCAATTGTATAACAACATAGTACTACATCCATATTATAAACATAACTAGTTAAATCCAAACACCATGTATCAACATAACATAAACATCCAAAATAGTATCATAACCATCCAAGTAAACTAAACTGTCAACCAACCAAATCAAACTGGTGAACAACCACCAACATAGTCTCAACGTACACAACATGACAAGAAAAGTATCAAAATAGTGACAGTAACGTGAGAGGCATTACATCCTCCCCCCTAGAATTAGGATTATTAATGGAAGCCAATGAACAAATAAGGAAAAGACTCTCTAATGCGGGATGCATCCTCCCATGTCACCGAAGTCTGATCATTAGGGTCCGATTGGACCCATTCTTGCTCAATTTCTCTACCCTTGAGAGTGAGCCTCCTATGCTAAAGAACGACCATGGGCTCGAGTGCCAACTGCCCATCTTCTACCTGTAATGCAGTCCAATCAAGTATATGAGGTATGTCAGGATAATAAGGCCTAAGTACATAAATGTGAAACACATCATGTATGCGTGATATACTAGGCAACAACGCTAGGTGATAAGCAATGGGGCCAATTCTCTCCAACACCTCAAATGGTCCCACAAAATGAGGCATGAGCTTAGAGCCTTTTTCATAATGGATTTGACTCTTTCACAGATGCACTCGTAGGAAAACCTGATCACCAATAGAAAACTGACGGTCGACCCTATGTGCATCTGCATACTTCTTTTACTTGTCCTGCACTGCTACCAAGTTCTCTCTAATGCAAGCTACTTGTTGCTCCATATCCTGAAGCATTTTGAGCCCAAACAAAACTTTTTCCTCAAGATGGTCCCAACTCAACGTGGTTCAACAAGGACAACCATATAATTCTTGAAAGGGATCCATACCAATCGAGCTATGATATCTATTGTTGTATACAAACTCCACCAAATGCAAATAGTTCTCCCAATGGGACTACTGATCCATCACGTACATTTGAAACATTTCCTCAAGAACTTGGTTGACCCTCTCGGTCTTTCCATCTATTTTTTGATGGTATGAAGAACTGAAGTTCAGCTGGGTCTGTAAGGCATGCTATAAGGATGTCCACAATGCACTAGAAGTGAACACCAGATCTCTGTCAGAAATAACCCTTTGTAGTATTCTATGTAGTCGAACAATATCCTCCATGAATATTTTGGCTATTGATGAAGCAGTATAAGATGATCGAATGGGAGAAAAGTGTGCTACCTTGGTCAATCTGTCAATAGTGACCATGATAACATCGTGCCAATGAGAAGTCATAGGAAAACCACCAGTAAATTCCACTAATATGATATCACATTTCCACTCTGGAATGAGATGAGGCTGTAAAAGGCTTGTGGGATGTTGGTGTTCTGCCTTAACTCTCTGACATTATAAACATCTTGCCACAAATTTTTCAATATCTCTCTTCATTCCAACCCAAAAATATAGCAGGTGTAGGTTTGCATACATCTTCTTGACTCTCGAATGAGCATAATAGGGAGTTTGATGTGCGTTAGTCATGATTAGGGTACGAAGAACCTTAGTAGGAGGTACATGCATGCAACCCAAATACCGCAAAAGACCATTGGATTCCAGTGAATAACCTACAAAATTTCCCTCCAAATCCCTATTTGACTCAAATTTTGACTTCACTTAATGATACCAGCTATCTGTAGGAAGTGATACGAGGATCTGGCTCCTCAAGTCCACACCAAAAGTCACTGTAGATATCTCATGCCTCCATTGACTCAAAGTTCCCACCACTATGTTTTCCTTTCCCTGGATGTACTTAACCTCAAAATCATATTCGCAAAGAACTTACATCCATCTCCTCTGCTTGGCATTTAGGTTCGGCTACGTAAATATATACTGTAAGCTATGATGATCGCTATGTAGCTCGAACTGATACCCCAATAAAAAGTGCCTCCATCTGGCAAGGGCATGAACAACATTAGCTAACTCCAAATTGTGTGTGGGGTAATTCAACTTGTGATCCTTGAGGTTGCGAGACTCATAGGAAATCATGTGACCTTCTTGCATCAACGACTTCGAAGCCTTCCAAGGAAGCATCCATACACACCACAAAATTCCTAGTAGGATCGGGAACTGCTATGATAGGTGCACTAATAAACTTCTCCTTAAGGGTCTGGAAAGCTGACTGGCACTGCTTTGACCAAATAAAATTCTTCCCTTTCCTTAGAAGAGAAGTGATGGGATGTGCAATCCTCAAGAAGCCCTGAATGAACCACCAATAGTAGCCCACTAAACCCATAAAACTACAAATCTCTGGAAAATTCGTGGGTGCAGGCCAATCTACGATGGCTTGAATCTTTGAAGGATCCACAATGATACCTTCACCAGAGATAACATGACCCAAGTATTTCACTTTAGTCTTAAAGAACTCACACTTCACCAAATTAGCGTACAACTGATTGTCTCTCAAGCACTGCAACACCTGTCTCAAATGTTCCTCATTCTCCTCCATAGTTTTTGAGTAGATCAAGATATGATTGAGAAACAAAAGAAAAAATATATCCAAGTAGGTTCAAAAAACTCCATTCATCAAATTCATGAAAACTGACAATGCATTCATCAACCTGAATGACATAACAGTGAATTTGTAATGCTCGTAACAAGTGTGAAATGCAGTTTTGTGTATGTTCACTTTAGCTATCCACAATTGATGGTATCCTAACTTAAGATCAATCTTTGAGAATACATTTCCCCCCTTTATTTGATTAAATAGATCATCAATTCTTAGCAAAGGGTACTGGTTCTTCACCGTCACTTTGTTTAGCTATCTATAATCAATGCACAAATGGAGGGAACCATCCTTCTTCTTCTTGAATACTATTGGTGCTCCCCAAGGGGAAACATTAGGATGAATGAATCATTTTGGTAATAAATCCTCCAATTGTAAATGAAGCTCCTAAAGTTCCTGTGTTGTCATCCGATATGGAGCTCGAGATATTAGTTCAACTCTAGGTACAAGTTCAATTTTGCAGTTGATGTCACACTTTGGTGGTATCCCCAAAATTTCACTCAGAAAAACATCAACAAAATCCTGAAGGAGAGGATAGTCATCCAGTGACACCTCTCAACCCTCTCCCATATCTAAGTCACTAACTAACACAACAAACAACTGGCATCCCTAATAGAGACACCTCTTTAGTTGCATAGAAAAAATCATCTGTAATGAGATGGTCCTCTATATGCTAACAATCTTAACCTCATTACCTGAATCATCTACACATTGCATAGCCTTGCGACAACAATATATCATTGCTCAATGAGCACTTAGCCAATCCATACCTAAAACAACATCATAGGAACCAAGAGGTAGGATTCGAAGGTCCACCGTAGTCACAAGTGACCCAATTTTCAAACTACAACCATGAACAAACCATTCAACTACTACCTTTTCCCCAAAGGCCAATTTGACCTGCCACTTAACCTCTTTCCTTGCTGCCACCAGTCTACAATGCTCTACTACAGAAGGAGAAATAAACAAATTTGATGCACTAGAATCAAAGAGAATAGAAATACTAGTGCCTTGCAACACACCTTATGTCTCAACCACAGTGTCTTGATGATCAACTTGGTGGATTTCAACTACTGTGAATACTCGGTGTGATCTACCCACATCACCCACCATCAGCTTGAAAGCGATTGGCCTCTGACTAAAACCTGTAGTGTTCCTCTATGGACATTGTCTAGCAATATGACCCTATTGGCCGCAGGAGAAACAACCTATGCCCTAGCCAAAACCTCTGCCACCAGATAGTGCATTAGAATGCTGAAAACTACTCCGACTGGGTACTCTATGCAATCTACTCAAAATGGTTATGCTAATTTTGTTGCCAATTCTAATTCTTTCTCGACTAATATTTTCCACTCTGTTGAGAGTGAGTATCATTTTTCTTAGGCTATGACTGCTACTGCTGACCACCCTTAGAGGATGCATGATGACTCCTAGCAAAGCCTGTAGCTTGAGGCTACCCACCTTGAGAACCAAATCCAGATGTAGGTGCATTGCCAATCTAAACACCTGTGTGACCTCCCAAAGCCATGGCCAAGTTTTCCTCCACAAGTTGAGCCTTCTCAATAGCTACCTCCATCATCTTCAACTCGAAGACTTGGACTCCACTGATTTGGGCATTCAAGCCCCTGACAAAGTGTTGTACCAACATAGCCTCATCGTTACTGATTCTTGCATACTGCTTGAGCTCATAGAACCGATGCTTGTATTATTCAACAAACATTTCCATTTGTCTCAGCTCATAGAATTCATCTGACCGACACTATCTCTGATGGTCTGAAAGGAAATAGGCCCTGACTCTCTCCATAAATAACTCCAAGTCACTACACTGATGTCTAGGTGCAATTTCTACTCTTCTAGTTGCCACCAAGTGGATGCAAAGCCTCTAAGGTGCATGATGGTGCACCTAGAATTAGTATTTCTGCCATAAGGATGCATAGTAAAGCATCGATCCAAATCAATTAGTCATGTTTCTACCTCTAGTCCTCCACTAGTACCATCAAATATGGGAGGTTGTGCTCTCAATAGGTCTCTCATGTGGCCCGCTACTATGTTATCCTGCTCCACTACTAATTCTCTCTGTCTTGGTGATCGCTCTCTTTCTCTCTACACCCACTACTCCTCCTTTGGCCTAGGGCTTAAACGACCAAGAATCTCCTCAAGTAGCTATTGCAACTACCCTCCTTCCAACCTGGCTACTCCGTATTTTGACTTTTGCCTCCTAGATTTTTTTGGGAACTTTGATGTTCCTCGCATTCTGAACTGTGGGAGCTTGGAGATGATGAGCTCTGGTGGTTGGCATCGTGGCCACCACCTCGGCCTCTTCCATGGCCATGAACCCTACCCCTAGTCATGTTCTTGCAAAAAATAAGAGGGGAACATGTAAGTTCAAGAGTTAAATGTAAAGGTTAACCTAATGGGCACAACTAACCTAGAGTACCTAGTGTTTGTCAACCTGGCTCTGATACCAAATTGTAATGCCTCACCATGCAAACCCCAAAGGAAAACTAAAACTAACAAATTACAACAGATTTTTTTTTAATAAAGTAAACTAACATAATATGTGCATTAACATACAATACATGTAATGCAATTATACAAATACAATATCAACTACGTCCTCGGGGGCACATGAGACAACATTACTAAACATAAACCCATACCATACGATAATCAACGAATCCCAAGATTACATTATAAAACCATAATATAAAATAAGTAAAAAATGAGCATACATCCATTAGACTACATTAATGAGAAACATCTATATATGAAACACATGATATAGTCAAGAGTATCCATACATTACATTGATCAACTCAGAATATACATATACATTGATAATATGCAATTACATCATTTTAGGATTACATATATATATATATATATATATATATATATATATATATATATATATATCTGTGCTTCCCAACACATAGTGGGAATGATATATCAAATACAAGAGTAATACATAAATGAACATGGTACAACTGAACTATGGTGAAGCTTTGGATCAATTGCACCAACATGAACTCTGCGCTTCACGAACACCGTCTGGGGACCCAATGGGGTGCAAAGCACGATGCACCTGACCACGTGGACCCAAGGGCACACCCCCCATGTTTGGAGATGAGAAGAAAGACCCACGACAAATAACAATCAAGAGGAATGCTATAAGACTAAAAAAAATAAGAGTAACAAGAAACATGGTTAACAACATCAAAATGACTACCTTCAGAGGCTCACAAAAGCAACAGAATAACCAGGGATGCTATAGGAAGAGTGTCATCGCATGGCCCTACATGGGTTACCTAGGCTACCTCTCACTAGGAGCCAACCCCCATCTATGGTTACCCTACCTACCTCTCACTAGGTGCCGGCCCCATATGGTGACACATGTGGGGCCACTAGCCTCTCGTGAGGATGAGGTAGTGATCTTTCTGACCATGGCCTTCTCAACCCACCCTTAGTCTACAAAAGCACTAACGGCATGGGCGAGGCATCTTACTTATCTTATTAGTGTGTACCTACCCAACCCACTAGTTAATTTTATTAAGTTATCACTTATTAAGCAAACTCTTCCATGGGATACCTAGGCTGCCCCTTTGTGCGCCAGCCCCCATGAAGAGCCACTCTCCCTAGTAGCACTGAAACACAAATATAATAACATCAAGGGGTGTACCAAATCACAAACACTAAAATAATGAGAATCAAGTACAAATGTGAGGCATCGACCTTCCCTCACAAAACCATATCAAAAGGAAAGAAAACCATGAAACAAGGTAACACCCACAGGAGCTCGAGATTAGAAATGCAATCAATGAATCATAAAGGTCAAATCATGGAAATCCACATAAAATAAGTTTCCCAATGCCTCTGGAAGCCTATAAAACAAACTACCCATAAACTCTCAATGGTAAATAACTCAATGAAAAGGGTTCCCACATGACTAAACACAAAATCTCATCCAGTTGAAATATTTCAAGGGGAAAAGAAAGCCACCCACATGGAAACATAAAAATCAATCCTTTAATTTACTAACGCATTCAAAGTGGAAAACTTAAAAGAAGAAAATTTACATACTAAAGAACTATGCAATATCTTACACATTTAAAGTAACCGTTTCAAAGAACATTTTAAATAGTCAATTAAATTATACTTACACATTCACCGTGAATTCATCCAATTAATTAAGGAATTCATGTACATATTGTATTTCTAATTACTCATTTTAATATAACAAATTTGTTTTAACAACACCCATATATAAACCTATTCTAAAAATAACTTGAAATGTATTTTTACACAATAAATTGTTCTCTTTTCTAATATAATTCCTAATATGTATATTTCACACACACACACACACAAATAGTCACAAAGGACTTGAAATATAAATAAATATGAATATATACGTACACATAACATATTCAATTTAAAACTATTGCTGTGAATAATTGTATTTTCATATTCAACTTAAAGCACTGTTGTTTTTAACTAGCACATCAACTGAAATAAAACACAACAATTCAACACCCATATATATATAAATAAATAAAAGGAGTGAATATAGTCAGACCATGCACTGGGCACCATGGAAAATGGCTGCCTACAGCCAACAACGATTGTCTTCTAACAAAAAAAATCAAAAGATAAAGACATAAACAACTAACATCGATTCCCAATAGAACTTCTAAGGAATGAAAACTGTAAAACAATATACAAACAAGGCACCAAGAATTCTAGGCATAAAACTCGCCTATAAACAAGGAGATGCCTCAATCAAGTTGGCTGCAACAAAAAAAATCCAAGCCGAAGTCTAAAATTTTCAAACAAACTGGTGCAAGAATAGTCAAATACTATTTCCATTTAGAAGGGATTGATCCAAAAAATGTACAAGGAAACATACATAAATGAAAGCATGCAACATCAATATAATATTCACAAGAAAAATGAGCTCCCTAACTAGCAAAGAGAAATTTGTGGTCAGATTAAGATAATCTCTTACACCTAGCCAACTTTCCTCAGTGAAAGAAAACCTTGAGCCAAGCACAATATGGGTACATAGTCCATAAATTAGAAGGAAAAATAAAACTATTAGAAGTAGACATGGTGACACAACCACCATTAAAAATACATAATCATTAAGAGAACTAAGTAGATTCGAATGAAATCTCCCTTAGTTGGTTCGTGCGAAGTAAGACATTTGGGTGATTACAAATGAAATCAAACTCTCAACAAATGGGTGAAGGACTGCTGCAAAGAGAAAAGCATACACCATTCCACTACTATAGAGATAATGGGGTGACCCAACACAAGACCACTGTGCTCAAAAGAAAAGCATGATCCAAATTACAATACCTGACCACGAATAAACATCTACTACAAGCTTAGGAGACATATAATACGAAGCATTGAAATAACAGGAATAAAACCAAGCAAAGGGTGAAAACGGATTGATGAGAGAGGATACCGAATCTCAATGCAAATACCAATGCCATGCTTATATTTTCATTTCCATCGAATCATAAACATTTAGTTTTAGCAAACAAAAAAATGGGTGATATCCACAAACTATAGATAAATGAAGACGGGCCAAATAATTCCAAACTGAAGTCCTACGCTTCGACGTTGGAAAAAATGCACTGATTGAGCTCTTTCGTAGCTGAAATCCACACTCCAAAAGTAATTTCTAGAATACCCAAAATTTGTATTTTTAATTGACAAGTGAAAAAAAAAACAATTGCAGAGACAAATTCTTGTTGAATAACCAAAAAATTAACTTCCCTTTTTTTTTCTTTTTCCCCAACTTCAATTAAAGAAAATATCTTTATTTTTTTGAAAATAAAATAAAATGATGAATCATTAAAAACACAAAAATTTACAAGTTTCCCTCTCAATTTTAATTAGAAACTATGCATGCACTTGCATGCAAAATATTGCCAGATTTAAATTTCTTTTTACTTATTTTGTTTAATAATTTAACATTATCACATAAGTCCCCATTTTAATATCCAATTTAATATTTTATTTAATACAAAACTATCCATTATATTTAAATTTAAAAATAAACATAATTAATAAATGGAATAATATCCATTATATTTCATTAAAATATTCCTCATTAATAAAACAATAATATATAATAATTGAATCATCATAACTTTTTGAATTAATTTAATAATTAATTAATCAACAACCTTCACTTAATAATTTAATAATTTTATTTGATACTTTAATGAAATCAACCAAACACTTACGAATATCTTTAAACTAAACCAATTAAATGAACGATGCAAAAAAAAACGATACCAAAACGGGAATGGGGTTGCAAATGGACCACATCATCAAACACAATGATGGGGTGACGAACTAGGGTGGGGAACTTTCTTGTCAACTCTGGTTTCCACATCATACCCATTGGGCTTGTAAAGCATGCTCAAACCTTACATTGTAGGTGGAGTCGATGCTTGTTACCTACATCCTGCATGAAACCAAATGTCAAGCAACATGTATATCCAATAACAAGCACACCGTGAGAGGAAGTCGTAGTGTAGCAGGCCACTCATGAACGAGCGATGCTACACCGTCCTCTCATCAAGACTCCAACTAGCAAACACATCATCATAAATATCATAATGCAATTACTAATCAATTGCATAACAACATAGTACTACATCCAGATGATAAACATAACCAGTTAAATCCAAACACCACATCAAACACCATGTATCAACATAACATAAGCATCTAGAATAGTATCATAACCATCCAAGTAAACTAAACTATCAACCAACCAAATCAAATTGGTGAACAACCACCAACATTGTCTCAAGGTACACAACATGACAAGAAAAAGTATCAGAACAATGACAACAACACGAGAGGCATTACATAATTATTCATGATATCAAAAAGGGAAAAAAAATATTTATTCTATTTTCAGGAAATTGATAGTATTTCTTACTTAATTTTTTTATTTTCTATTTTTCTTTTTGGTTAACTCATCAATCTATTTTTTCTCCTTTTCCACTTGGCTGACCTCTTTTTCGACTTCATTGTCTCTTTGTTTCAGTTAACTTTCCCATCTTGTGGCATTCTCTGTAGACATGTTTTAGATATTTCTATTTTTGAATCACTTTTCTTTCCCATCCTTCTTACTTTTTTCATTTTAAAAATGAGTAGCTTGCCTTTTCACATTGTCTTATTCAATCTCATATGTTGATCTTCTATTAAATCTAGTCATCTCATTTTCCGAATTTCGTATATAGATTTGATGTACATATCTTCACTATTACAACTACCATCTTCAAATTTTCATTGTTCTTATTGTGTTGACTACAAGTGCAAAATCTGTCGGTGTACATTCTATGGTCGGAATTAAAAGAAAACTATTTACTTTTGTTGCAATTTTCTCATTGGTTTCTAGTATTTTATTTGTGGTTTCATTACACTTTTTAGTCTCTTCCTTGTATGCAAGGTGCTAATGTTATCGCCTCAATCTTGCATATTAAAATTGAGAGTCAGTACTCACGCTTGAATTTTTTTCCAGAGTTTTGTTGATGCTGTGGGAAATATTTATTAAAAGCTAATTTTTGATGTTTTCTTGCAATTTTGTCATTGGCTGGTGGTATTTTCCCCGTGGTTTTTTCAAAATTTTATATGCTTCAAAATAATAATTGTCATACACATCTTTTCTATTGGAAATATTTCATGAGTTCCTTAGTATAGTGGTGTCTTCGTATGCACTCTTCGTGGGGACATGTGGTGTGTTAAGCAATACATTTGCATTTACTATTTGTGAGTTCTCATTTATTGTGAGTAGAGTGGAGTGCAACTATCATTGGCGGGTAATACTATGAAGTCTTAAATCTATCTATCAATCTTTCATGAATAGACAGTTAATTTGGATTGGAAAAATACAAAACCATGAGAAAAATTCCAAAAGTTAATGAGGAAATTGCAAATATGTATGTATATGTATATATATACTTTTATATGTACATGTGTATATGTGTGTATGCATCTATATATGTTTCTATATATATATATATGTAGATATATCTATACATGTACACACACACATATATATATGTATATATATATGTGTGTATATATGTATATATGTGTTGTACATTTTGCATTTACCTAGGTCTAATTTTGATTTGTTGTGAATAGATTCAAGTGTAGTTGCCATTAATGTATTGTGGTGTTGAGTTTTGAGACTGTCAAGCAAATGATCATTTGTGTTGTTTGGTAGATACACACACATATGTATATGTGAGTAGACTAAAGTGTAACCATCATTTGTGGCGTGTGGCATGAATTTTTAAGTCTATCTATCACTCTTTCATGAATAGACAATTAATTTAGATTGAACAAATAGAAAACCATGAGCAGAAAGCCAAAAGTTAATGAGGAAATTGTAGAAAACATATATATACAAGTATATATATATATGTGTGTATATATATTTATATATGTACATATGTATATGTGTGTGTGTGTGTGCATATATATATATATATGTATGTGAATATATCTATATGTACGTATATATGTATGTATGCTTGTTTTGGATTTTGAATTTATGTGGGCCTAATTTTCATTTATTATGAATAGATTCAAATGCAGTTGGCATTAATGAATTATGGTGTTGAGTTTTGAGACTTTCAAGTAGAGGTTTGTTTGCATTGTTTAGTACATACACATACATATATACATATATATATATATATGTATATATATATATATATATATGTATATATATATATATGAGTATATATATATATATATATACATTTATATATATGTGTATATATAATGTATATATGTATATATATAGAGAGAGATATATATGTATATATGTGTCTATGCATACATGTTCATTTGCTCAAATTGTTTGATGGGGGTGAAATCCATCTCTATTGAGAGGGTTTATACCTATCGTGTTGGCAGTGATAGAGAAGTTGGTTGCAGTTTCTATATCTTTTACATTGTGATGTTGCATTTTTTTAACCTTTTACAATGATTTAATATTTGGTGTTCTTTATCAATGAATGTTTTCATGAGTTGGTTCCTGTTTTCCCAATTTCTTGATGGGATTTTAATGTTTCAGTGTTGTTTTCGTCTAATGTGGATGTTCAAATTCCAAAAGTCTTAAAATGAAGCTTATGCTATTTTTTTGGTAATATGTATTTTTCCATTTCAAATAAATGGTGTGCACATGAAACAATGATAGATAATACTTCTTCCAATGGTGTCTATTTGGAACTATTAAAATGAAGTTTGTGGTTTTCCTTTCGTCTCTTTTATCATTGGAAAATGGTGTGCTGTTTGTTGGTTATGTGTGTTCTGCAGTTGCAATTAGTTATTATATGTATGTATATAAATATAAATATGTAAACATACACATATATGTATTTATATGTGTGTGTGTGTGTGTGTGTGTGTGTGTGTGTGTGTGTGTGTTTGTATGTATGTATGTACACATATGTGTTTATATGTACATGTATACTCTGTAATTTTGCATTTATTCAGATCTAATTTCCTTTTGCTGTGAATAGATTCAAGTATAGTTGCCATTGGTGCATTATGGTGTAGAGATTAGACCCTGTCAGAAAAAATATTATTTGCATTGTTTATCACATGTATATATGTATGACCATTATATAAGTATATTTAGGTACACACACACACACACACATATATATGCATATATATGTATGTGTGGATATGTATATATAAAAGTATGTATACATACATATGTATGTGTTGATATGTATGTGGATATACATATATACATAGGTCTATACATATGCATTTATATATGTATATTTATATACATATGTATATATGACTGCATATGCATACATATATATTTATATATGTTTTTGTATATGTGAATATGTGTGTGTGTGTGTGTGTGTGCGTGCGCGCATATATATACATATGTATGTATACATATCTATAAATGCATATATAAATCATTGATATTGTTCCACATCATCTTGGTTAGAAACATGGTATAATGTGTTTTCCAATGGTTGTTGACTTTGTAGGAATCTATGCCAATTGTTTATTGTTTGACATCTTTTGTTCGGTATCCAGATCAGTACACTATTGCAAAAATGTGTAGATGTATGCTCTAAAGTAGTTTACGCAGTTGCAAAAACTATGGCTAGAAATGTGTAAGAAAGAGAACATAGACAGTTAAATATATTGATTGAATATCTAACTATCATTTTCATTGTGGCTGATAAGCATCATAAATCGTCTTTTAGGTAAATTGCAATTCCATTTATTTTTTATAGGCTAAACAGTTTCAGATAATGCATTATAGTATATGTTTGTGACCTTCTCTTTGATCCGGTTTTTAGGCTGGCTATATAGAGAGAAACTAAAATTGTGTAGGAATTTGCACCTACAACAATGTGTGTTGTTCAAGAAGTAGAGATAAGATCTGAAATTTTTTGACTAGGATGTGAGTAAGATATAAATTATTTCATTTTATACATTCATTTTCAAACGTACCCTAGATCATGTAAGGTATGGACATTAAGAATTAAGTTATAATGGATAATGCAGTGTCTTCTCCTGGTTTTTCTTACTTAGTCTTCTTATTCTTTTTACATGATTAAACTATGGGACATAGTTTGGCTGCTGACATGGATCTGACCATTGGTGTTGCTTCCTCAAATGTTACCAAACTGCATCTCAAAAAGGTAGCTAGAATCACAAGCAACAAAATCATATTTGCTTGAAGTGATTTTTGACTTTCCTAACTACATCTATTGATTGTATTATAGCAATAAGCTATTTCTTCTATTATCAAGGCTTCTATCAATCTTAATAGTAAATAAAATCTATGTAACCATGCATTCCAATTCCCAATCAGACAAGTTGAGTACTATGAGCAATGCAACTTGCTCACTAGGAATACCCACAATGAGTTCTTGAACATGTGCATGATGCCCATGGACGAAGAAATAAACAAAGCGTTAGGTATATCTTGAACAAGTAGACATGTTTCAATGACTTTTTCTCTTTCATGGAAATACAATTTACTTGAATTGAATACAAAATTTGAAGAAAAAGGTCCTAGACTCATTTTATATAAAATGTTTGCATGAATAGAAGGATAAATTTAAGTTCCATGATTTGAAGAAAATGCATCAATCGCCAATAGTGTGCAGAGAACATTGGCACACCAATTCCCATACAATGGACATAAACGCTGTGGAAAAACATAGATTTAATGGTTTTATATGTAGACATTTTCCAATTACTTAGACCTAATTTTCATTTTCATTTAATAAATTCAAGTGTAGTTGCAATGCATGTGTGCAAACAATAGGCATTAACCCATAAAATGCAAAGATGTAAAAAAATATAAAATGGCACTGTAAAAGATATAAGAACCTACAAATGATTTGCTTTTAAATTAAAAAATTGTAGACATAAACCCTCTCAAAAGGCATCGATTTCACCCTCATCAAACATAATTATGTTTATTTAGATATCTATATATGTGTGTGTGTGTGTGTGTGTGTGTGTGTGTGTGTTTATATATATGTATATACATATACATTTATATATGTGTATATATATTCATAAATATTTATGAGTTGTTGCTTCCAACACTATAGATGTAAAGCCTCTCAACAAAGACAAATTGTAACCAACTCTTTCTTTGTTTCCAATATCAAAGACATAGATCTTGACAACAAACACAAATGTCTGTCTCATCAAACTATCTGAGGTAGTGAGTAAAGAACATGAAAATGATAGTGTAAAAGATATAGGAACTTACAAACCTCTTGCTTCCTACTTTGAATGTGAAGAATGAGTGAATTGGATCATTTAATCTACATAAATGGGTAGAGAGAAATGGGAAGTCAAATGGAGAATGCAGGTAGTACATGTTGAAGCAATGATCTTGATTAAATTTGAACAACAGAGTACAGGGCAGAAGAGACATTGACAATTGGGTGATAACAATTGCTTTTCTACACAAGGGTTGAATTAGTACATGCAAGAGAGTGAATGCTAGTGTGTGGTAATGTTGTTTGTAAAATAATTTATCTATATCAAATGTCTCTATGTCGGTTGGAAAACTATCTGGGAAGGCAACCAAAGCAGAACAACTTCTTTCCAATTCTCCACATTCTGAACTATGATAGATGTAGACACTGTGAGTAGACAATAATATCATTCTTGTTAGCCAATATAAGCAAATGAATAAACATTTAAAATCATTGAACTTTATACCATAAGCAATTAATGGCAGTTGCATTACAGTCTATTGACATTAAATAGGAATGGTGGACTATATATGCATAGGCCCATTATCAGAATGGTATGCTAGAGCTAAGAACATTTAAAAGCCATGGAATATTTCCACTATTTAGCAATAAATCACACTTACTATTGGCATGTTTTCATTTATTGTGGGTGGATTGAACAATAGGTTTCATTAGTGTTTTGGGGTGTGAAGTTTTAAGTCTGTCAAGCAAAGTATTACTTGCCTTGTTTGGTCATTTGATTAGGTTGTTTCATGGCTGAAATTTGTGTCTATTGAGAGGGTTTAGATCTACCATGTTGAAAGCGACAAAGATGGCGTTTGTAAGTTCTTGTATCTTTTACACTTTCATTTTTTTAGTTGTGTATTTTTTACCTCGAATTGTTTGATAAGGATGGGATAGATATATTTTGGGAGGATTCATTTCTAGCATTTTGGAATTGGAAAAACAAAGCGTTTGTAAGTTGCTATACCTTTTATGGTGTCATTTCATGGTTGTTTGCACCTTTTCTTTTTACACTACAGTATACACACAATAAATGAGAACTCACAAATAGTAAATGCAAATGTATTGCTTAACACGACACATGGCCCCACGAAGAGTGCATGTGAAGACACCACTATACCAAGGGACTCATGAAATATTTCCAATAGCCAAGATCCTTACGATAATTATTATTTAAAAACAAATAAAAAATGGAAAAACCACAAGGAAAATACCACTAGCCAATGACAAAATTACAAAAAACCATCAATAATTAGATTTTAATAACTATTTCTCACAACATCAGCAAAACTATTAAAAAAAAATTCGAGCGTGGTTCCCGATGGTCAATTTTAATATGTAGGATTAAGGTGATGAAATTAGTTTAGTTCCATTGTTAGTGATCACTAATATAGGAGTTGAAATTAGTGGAGCCATAAAATGCAAAGATGTAAAAAAATTATAGAATGACAATGTAAAAGACATATGAACTTACAAACGCGTCATCTTTCAGTCCTTGCACAATAGACATAAACCTTTTCAACAGAAAAATTTAATGATTTTATGTGGAAGCATTTTCCAATTGCTTAGACCTAATTTTCATTTGGATTTAATAGATGTCTTTACAATGACTAGGATAGAATAGGGCATTAATGGATAATGCTGTTAAGTCTTCTAGTCAAGTTTAGAGACTAATCCATAAAAACATTCAATGGTAGGAAAGGGTAGAGATTAACACACAAGATGCAGAGATCAATAAATAATAAACATTAATCCATAAAATGCAGACATGTAAAAAACTATAAAATGAAATTGTAAAAGATATAGGAACTTACAAATGAATCATTTTCCACTTCCAATACATTAGACATAAACCCTATCAATAGATACAAGTTTCATTGTCTCAATCACTCTCCAAAGTTTTGCAATGGTCCAATCTTTGTTGTTCCCTATCAGTCAATGTTGTTACAGATTAATTTCTATTTTTTCAATTTTGTCATTGGCTTTTGATATTTTGGTGTTTTTTTGTATTTTCCCAATTCAAATTTATTGTGTATTCATGAAACATTCATAGACATTGAAGGATGTCTATCTATTCAAGATATGTCTAATTTACCATGGTTCTGAGCAAATGAAAAAATAATGCAAATAATACTTTGCTTGAGACACTTAAAACTTCAAACCATAAGTCACTAATGACAGTGTACTTCAGTCCACTCGCAATAAATGAGAACTCACAAATACTAAATGCAAATGTATTGCTTAAAGCTTCCTACAATAATTGTTATTAAAAAATAAATTAGAGATTGAAAAAACCACGAGGGAAATACCAACAACGAATGACAAAATTGTCAAAAAAATAGTATTGTGTACCTAACTATGATAGGCTTATGCATTACTAATATTTTTTACTATACACTTGTTTTCACTGCACATGTCTCTATGGATAGGTGGCATTGTTCATAGTATTTCACATGCCTTGTCTAGAACTAGTGCTAGTGTTGAGCATTGGAAATTGAAATACATTGTTATAGAGATTTCCTATTTATTATTAAGATTGATAGATGCTTTGTTGTTCTTAGATGGCAATTGTCATTATTTTCTATGTATGTGGGAACATACAAGATCAAGTTTATAACAAGCTATGGCATAAATTTGTAAGTTCACTCTTTATTATCTCTACCTTATATACTCATGGCCTATTCTTCTTGCAAGAGAATTACTCTGGGCAAGTATTTGATTATTGTTATGTTTTGTCTGTATATTATTACAATGCCATTCAACAAAGATATATTGTGAAGTTGATAATTCGATGTTTGAATGAATATTTCACTTATATTTGTAGTTATACATAAAAGGACTTGGTTGCTTGTTTCCAATCATTTTTAATCAACCCTATTTCGCTACAGGAATCAAATGTGATAAAGATGAAACCTTTGGCAAGGTGGCATTCATGGTCAGAGAGTAGAGAATATAGAAATTTCCTAGCTTCAAAGAACTTGAAAAAATCTATGGCTATGTTGACATCGATATTGGTCGTTGTTGCTCTATTTGAGCTACTAGTAATAAGTCACCAAGATCTACGTTACAAAGATAGGCTTATGTTTTAAACTATATGAAGGGGAGCTATAATTTTGTATATAATTTTTAATATAAGATTTTGGAAAAGCTTAGTTTTCATGCACATTCAAATGGAATTCCTAATTAGATGTTGGGGAAATAGGATTTCCTTGAGTAGTGCAATGATGATGCTCCTTAGGGATTGAGAGCACAAATTTTTCTTGCATACTGCATTTCACAATGCCCCTTTCCATAGCACATTTTATTTCTATTTGGCAAAGATTTTGCTATTTAAAAATTGAAAGTGTAGAATTTCCTTAGAAGTTGCAAGGTTGCAATTATTGATACATATATGTATATATATATATATATACATGTGTATGTATATATGTATACATTTGTATGTATATATATATGCATATGCTTATGTGTACACATATATGTATGAATGCTAGAACCATACATGAAGCTACAAAGTATAACAATACTAGTGCCAAATTTGATTTATGTATTTGCTTGCTACTCAATTCATTTGGTTTTTTTTTGTAGATTCTGCACTATATATGATTTCCAATTTCGTAATGCCTTGCAACAATTTGTGTTCCTCTTGAACAATGTGAGTAATACATAATCATGCTTTTTTTTTTCTTTCTTAGTTTCAAATTCCTGTTGTGCTACCTGATAGTCCTAAACCAAGTTTCATTTTGGTCACATGGATTGATCTTAGGAAATTTTTTTTGCATTGTAGGCTTCTTCATGCTCACTATGGCTGTCCCATATATTTGATGCAAGAATACACATATGGAAAGTATTTCCATTTCCAAGGTCCAAAACATACTCTAATTGCATGAAGACAAAAAGAAATCTGAACTTGGTTTGTTTTCCAAATAGCTCAGGCCATTGTCACTATGACCCACTTCAACAAAAAGAATAATTGACTCAAAACATCCATATGAACGATCCACTTTCTGTTCAACACATGTCAAGCACATTCAAATCAAAGACAACAAATAATATGAGTAGTTCTGATAAAAAACAAATAGTTCCAACAATAGATACAAAAACTAAAGCAAAGTTAAGATCACATGAGACATTACGCTCCCTGAAAGCACAAATCCACAATGCACAAGCATCCCATGAAAATATCTCACACAGTACAACATCTAGTGCTCTACTACCAACTAGCAATGGCAAAAGAAAAATTCAATTCTACACACTTGCTAAAATTCAATACTGCGATTCCAAACAAAATTCAACACAACAACAATCATTATGTTTTTTGAAAAGAAAAATATGAAGTGGACAAAAGGATTGTGCTTTACATTTGGAAAAATTAAAGCATAGACCATATAGACATTCTATGCTCCAAAAGACAAACAACACTTTCCAACAAACAAAAGCAAGAAGTGCTCGATCTAAAAACAACCCCATTCTAAAATCTATTAACTCATACTTGCAAAGGATAAACAATGGACCCATTCAACCATGCTTTATTTGCAACATGTTGCATTTCCATCACAATATTTGCAAAGTTGATAGTGCACTCGAAGCCACTATGTTTGTGCTATTTACTGAGACATACGAAAAAAATAGAGATAGGCAGCCCATTTGCAAACAATGTATACAAGCCATACTAGATGGTAAGATACCATTTTTTGCCACACCTTCAACAATAATACAGAATGCACAAATAGATGTTGTTCATTCTTTGACTTCTCTTGAAGAAATTATTGTCTCTTTGCGCATAGCTTTTGCACAGATTAGGAAATTGGGATACAAATGGGCGCAATATCGCTTACCCGAGACAATTATCAATTACCTGTAGATTTTTATAAAGTGCAACAAGCATTGCCTAGACAAGTAGATGAAAGCACAACAATGGCAGTTAGGCTAAAACTAAAGATAGAATATGATAGTGCGTATGCACAAGGTAATGTTAGACCTGCCATAGTCATGGATGCTTCAATTGCACTATGTAAAACACCATTATACCAAAAAGAGAACATATGTATAAATAGAGAATGACATGAGTTGTTGACAAAGAAGACAACAAAAATGCAAATATATTCTAAAATAGGATCGAATATGCAAGATGACACATCTAAAGATGATGAGGAGCCAATAATTGAATTAGTTATACATTGGTTTAATGAACTGCAATCTATCAAAGACCTGGACACAACAATCACTGAAATTGCACCATCAGAAGGGTTTAAACCTCTTGGTATTTTCTAGGACATGTATGCAGAGGAGATGAACTTCTAGACTTTGTTCTATGGTTTGACTCATCCAATTGACACTACTAGAAATTTGACGTACCAAAAAACTACAAGATGGAAACTTATGCATAAAGAAAATGACTTTGCACAACATATTACAAACATTTTTTTCAAGGCTATTAAGATTATTATCCACCAAGTATCCTCACTAGCATGGATTTGTATATGGAAAGATGAATTGAAAGGTGGAAAATTGCTTGCAAAAGATGTGCGTAGTCCAACAAAACTTGAAAATATATTACGATCTCCATTGGGCTATAGAACATTAAAAAGCATTCAGACCTCCCCTAACTATTTGGAGAACACAAAAAAGAATATACTTGCAATGATAAGACAATTGGTAACTCCAATATTTTTTGTCACATTAACAAGTGTTGAGCATTTTTGGGAGCCATTATGGAAAGCTTTGCACTAAATATGTATTCCACAACAATCAAAGTGGAATGAAAGTATAGAAGAGAAGGACTTGGATTTCAATATCAGAAAAAATTTAGTACTTTGTAGTCGTTATTTCAATCACAGAGTTAATGCATTTCAAAAAATGATGCTAAATATGCATGAGCTATTTGGACAAGTCCCGAACTATTCTTTTGTTATAGAATTCCAAAATTGAGGCAATGACCATGTTCACTTTTTGCTATGGATAAAAGATGCACCTGTATATGGAAAATGTTCAAATGCTGAAATAGAAAGCTTTGTGGAAAAGTATATTTCATGTGACTCATTAATACTTGATACAAATCTTGCCAAAATGAAAACACATCATCATACAAAGACTTGCAAGAAATACAAAAATTCAAATTGCAGATTTAGTTTCCCTTTGCCTCCAATGAGGAAAACAATAGTTTTAAAACCACGTGTGATTCCTAATGCTACAATCAAGGAGAAAGCAAAGAGTTTTTTTAAGTAACTAGCAAATAAACATTACACAAAGGAATTTTCATTTCAAATTTTCTTGCATGAACTGGAAATAGATGAAAATGACTACATTACAATGCTATGATCAATGTTGACACACAAAATTGTCATGCTGAAGAGGGACCCATCCGAAATTTGGATAAATGTGTTTGTAAAGAAAGTGCCCAGACTATGGTATACAAATACAGACACAATTTATTTTAGATGCATACGTTGTTGCATCTTACTGTAGCTCATATATGACAAAACAAGATAGAACATTGTCTTTAGCATTTCAGAAATTGTGACGTGAATGGAACACTACTTATGATGGAAAGGTCCAATTTATACGCAAGCTTGGAAATGCATTGCTTAACTATCAAAAAATGTCCAATCGTCAAGCTGTTCATATCATTCTTTCATTTCCCCTACATAAATGCTCAAGGAATACTGTTTTCATCAATACTACACCATTGGAAAGCTGAGTGTTCATGTTAAAAAGTCCTAAGATATTAGCAAAAGAAAAATACAGGCAATGGCAAAAAGCTCTTGACAATTTTTCATTGGCTAAATATGCTTTTTTTTACTCTAGCAATCCCAAAAATATGCAAAAAAGAGCAAGAGCACAGATCATACACTATGTAAGATACAATCCACACATTGATCCTGAAAATTATTGCAGAGAAAAACTTGTGCTATATGTGCCTTTTAGAACGGGTGAATAGAGCTTGCTAACTGGATATGAAACATGGAGTGCAATGTTCAATGCAAAGAAAGTGCAAATTGCAAGTATCAAAAATTTGTTTATTGCACAAATGGTTCCTAAATGGGGTTACATGGGGTTACATTGATGAGGCTTCTGTGAAGGCTAAAAATGATACTTTCCCAACAATAGACATTGCAAATGGAATCGATGCAAGTAGCCAAGGAAATGGCATTGAAAAATATGACATAATGAATGTCATGAGCCATATCAAGAATACAAAGTTCAAATATCATCTCTGCAAACAACTATTCTCTGAGATTGCACATCCATTTCTTTTAAGCAATGAAGAATACTACAAATTATGAAGGAAGCTAAACAAAGAACAACAATCCATAGTAAAGGACATACTAATGGTAAAAAGGATTACTCCAAAAAAATCATTGTACTTGTTCTTGATAGGTGGGGTAGGCATAGGGAAAACATATGGAACAAAAATAATTTTCGAAGCAATGATTCAATACTATGATAAACAACTAGATAGTGATCCATTGAAGCCTAAAGGAATTATTATTACTTCTAGAGGAAAAGTTACATTCAATCTTCCAATTGCCATGTAACTCTTCAAAAATGTTGCCTCTAGATTCAAACACAATAGATGCTCTAAGAAAAAATTAGAAAAATGAAAATTCTTCTTATTGATGAAGTCTCCTTGATTAGTTCAAAAATACTTTACAATATTGATAGAAGACTTCGTCAAATTAAGCACACACCAACGACACCTATTGGAAACATAGATATCATTTTCTGTGGTGACTTCTACCAGGCACAACCTATGTGTGATACTTGGATATTTGAAGAACCAATAATAGAAAAGGAGAAAATGACATACACCTTTTGGACCGACAATGTCAAATTCTTTGAACTAGATACTATGATCAGACAAACAAATCAACATTTAATTTCCATACTTAACTATGCTAGGACTGATCGACAAACAAATGGAGACATTGCCTATTTGAATACAATGTGCTATAAGACACCTCTGAATGATCCATGTGTTGGAAAGAGACACTACACAAGTTATCTGGTGTTGTCATTGATGGTAACCCTAGTCCGTGATTCGATCCAAACGTCATCATTTGATCATACCAGAAGTTAGATTGAAGATCAGTAATTAACTGTCAAGTTAGAATAGATCATTTGGCAGAATTGTGTTCATCGATCCATATGCAATTTTCTATTATATTTTTGAGTTATGGATCTTAGGGAAGGTTGTTTGGTATATGATCTCTATTATTCTTGAATCCTAGAGCCTCATATTGATTTATGTGCAAGTTAGGAGATTTGATTGATTAATTTTTTGTTTAACAGTGCATGAAGGCCAACTAAGTGAATGTAACCATTGCAGATATTCAAGGAGTAATTGTTTAAGTGTTTTTGTGTTCGAGCATGTTGATTTGGGTCATCACTATGTTGTGGCCAACTTTGGTTGGTGTACATTGAAATTTAATTATGGATTGAGCCGATAGTTTGTAAATATTTCATATTTTGTTGGAGTCGACATGTAACGACTAAATCTTTAGTTGCAGATATATATAAGTGATTGATTATATCATATTTATATATGAACAAAGTGTGTTGATGTATTTTGTGAATGTTAGAAGGATTGTAGAGCGATTATGCATAATTTCACTTGTGCATAAAAGGATTTGTGATACGAATTAAAGCAGACAAAGTAGAAGAGCAGAAACAGATAGAAGGCCAAGAAATCGATTAATGTGCTTAACCGAAACTATTCTCAGGTATTTGTAGATGCTATTTCATAGTTCACCACTTCAGTTGTCTTTTGACAATGATTGTAAGGTAGTAATCCTTTTTGTTTTGAGTAGTGAGCTCTAGGATGTGTGCTTGAATGCAAGTGCATTCCCATTTTTGTAAACATATTTTGAGTATACTCATATAATGATTGACCTCCACCATGGTTTTTCCCCTAACAGGGTTTCCACGTAAAAAAGTCCTTGTGTTATGGTGTTGTGGTTGTTTTCTTTTATGTTCATGCATCTTTCTCTTGGTTGAATTTTATAAGTGCTTTTAAGATCAGATTAATAAAGTTAAAAATTGTAGAACATTGATTCACTCCCCCTCTCAATGTTCCTTGATTCCAACAATTGGTATCAGAGCCTAGTTCCTTAGAAGAAGTTTAAAAGCTTGGGGAAGATCTGGGAAAGTAATTCAATGGATTCAAGCAGTCTTCAACAACAAATTTTGGTGGCCCTAGATGATCTTGATTAGTCCAAATCTAAAGTCTAGGATTTATAGGAAAGTCTCAAGAATGCTGAGAAGTTCATTCAATCATTGAAAGATAAAATCAATGAGACAAGGGAGAAGAGAAGGCAACTCTATGATCAGATCAAGCAGGAGAGCAAAAGCATTGAAGATGAACAATTGAGTCAAGCCTTGAAGGAAAATATAGAAGAATGTGAAAAGCTTACTATAGATAATGTTGACCTGAAGCATGAGATGGAATCTATTATGATGAGGATGACCAAGGAGATTGAAGACATAAAGAAGAATGAAGAGAAGCTTGCTCAATCCTTGAAAGGAAAATTTGAAGAATGCAGTCAAATTACTAATGGATTCAATCAGTTGAGCTTGAATTGGAACAATCCAGAAATAATGAAGAAGAGCTTAAGCAGATTGTTGATCTTAGCGATGAACTTGTTGCTGCAAATGAATTCAAGGAGAAGTTCAAGATTAGCTCAACCAAGCATGATGAATTGATTAAAATTTAAAGGACTAAAGGTGACAAGCAAGGTCTTGGATATGAGGAAGAAGAAAGTTTCAGATATGGAAAAAGGAGATTTAGGAAAGGAAATCAGATGACCAAAGCTAGAAGGTATCCGGTAAGACAAGCTAATGCTCAAAGGTTCAATGGTTACTATTTTGTTTGCAATAAGTTTGTTCATATGGTGGTTCAATTTAGAAGCAGAATGAATCCAAGTGGTCCATCATTCTCAGGTCAGTGCGTTAATTGCAATAAGTATGGTCATAAGTCAAATGAATGCAAAAACATGATGAACAACTTTTATAGAGATGTCAGATGTTATACATGCAATAGATTTGGCCATATTGCTAACCAGTGCAGATCAAGAGAAAATCAATGGAACAACTGGTTTGGACAAAGAAATGTGGTGTGCTACAATTGCAACAAATCTAGTCACATTGCTAAATTTTGTAGAAGCAGAAAGGGTCTAGTAAATCAAGGGAAAAAAATGTAGAAGGATGAAAAGGGAAAAGGAAAGGTTACTACAGATGAGATCAGGAAGCAGATGAAGAAGATATGGGTGAAGAAGAGTCCCTCTATTGCAGGAAATGAGTCAGCACTAGAATTAGGGTTTGAAAATTCTTCTAGTAATTCCTCTGGGAATTAGATTAAGACCTCTGGCCTAGGGGGAGTTCTCAAGAAAATTATTCAAACCCCCTATTGGTAGTTGGCATCAGGATATGGATGAGTGTAGTGATTGCATTGATAATCTACATATGCTATTGAAATAGTTGGAGAGAGTATTTATGCAGAGTTGAAGGTCCACATAAAAGTTATCTTTCACATAGTATGGAAATAGAGTATTTGGATGAGTTAGGGAAAAGGCATATTATTGCGACAAAAAGAGTTAGGTGTGTGAATGATAAAAGGTCATTTTTATCCCTCATTTGTCACTTTGCAACTTAAGAAGAATTTTGGAGAGCCATGAAGTGAACTTTGGTGAAGTCTGGTGAATATTCAAGTATGAAGGCGATTCGGCGATCAAACCCTAATCTAGTGAAAAGGTATTTATTGGGAAAACTTGTGAACTTGCGAATTTGTGAAAATGGCTACTCTATTGGTAGTTGATATCAAGGATAGACCCTGTCCGAAATTCAAGTGGCATCCTTTCAAATCTATTGAGACAGAGCCCTTTGGTGCATTTTCATTCGTTCCATATAGCATCTTGCATATTGAAGACATTAGGGCATACATTCATGCAAATATTGAGGAGTTAGGAAGCTTGTAGTTGTTGAATTTGTACTCAAATCATATAGTTGGAGAAGATTTCAAGGTAAAGCCCGAATTGAAAACCCTAGAGGAGAAGAAATTCACGCAGATTGTGAAAATTCCCATGTTTGAAGAAAATGAGTGGGTCCGGTATATTTTGAGCCAATTTCATGCTGAATTTATGTGGTTGATTCAACCTTTTAAGATTACAGAAGAATCCATAAGCATTGTTACTAGTTTAAATTCCTTTGGTGGGTTGCCAATCTTGAAGTCTGTGAAGAATCAAACAGTTACTGATGCAACTAGTTCAGTGTTTGATAAAAGAGCTATGGAAATTGATGATATCATTGAAGTGGATGTCAGATTTTCATCTATGGTCATTGGTTACAAGATTTATCATTCCAATCGGGATAATTTTGTATCCAATACAACTCTTTATGCAGCATATCAAATGGTGAAGGAGAATGTAGAGTATGATCTATGTGAGTTACTTAGAAGCCAGCTAATGGAGAATCTTGACAAAATCAAGAAAGATAAGAAGAATTCCTTCAAATATGGAAATCTACTGTTGTGTTTGTTCTGTTACTTTATGAATGAAGTTTTGGGATTTGGAAAAGTCTAATGTCAAGGTGATAAACCTGTAGTTGTTCAAATTAGAGATATCTTGCAGAGAGTTAGTAATAGTAAAGCCAGGAAAACTACAATCTGGGGTTATTTCAAGAACTTTTAGAATGAAATGCAAGCAAGAGAAAGAATTCCTAAGTCTATTGTGGAGAATTATAAGGACACTATCTATTTTATGGTTGATATTGATCAATGCTTGATGGAAGCTGCAGATCCTAGAATAGTCTAGATTATGGCAATGGGCTATGAAATTGAGGAGAACATCTTGGAACTATATGTACAACATTTGTTGAGTAAACCTTGGGATCCGACAAAAGAGAGGTTTGGAACCTATGAAGAAAAGGATATAAAAGTACATGAGCCGTTGAAGAAGCCAATGATAATCTAGAGAGTAAGAAAAGAAGCCGAAGCCTTTGCAAAGAGCATGGGTATATCTATAGAAGTTGTGAGAGAAGCTAGAAGAAAGAGAGAACAAGTTGAAGCAGGAGAGTTAGCTAGAACTGAATCAGCTAGTCCGACAACATCCTTTGCTCGAACTAGATCTAAAAGAATCTCTACTCTCATTTGGTCCTACAAAGAAGTCAAGTCCTATGAAAGCTTAAGCCAAGTCATCTAGGAGAGAAGGAAAAAGGAAGAAGGACAAGAACACACGAGTTTATGTTGTTGTTTCAAAAGATGAAGAGATTGAATTTGATAATGAGATAAGAGAAATCAAGGAAAAGGGCACAAAGGAAATAGAATTCTCCAAGGACAAGCCCTCTGGTGAAGAGAAAGGAAAGAAAAAAATGAAAACAAAAAAATTAGGCATGTCTATAGAAGAAGTGGAGAAGGCATTGATTAAGGATGGAAATCTTAGGCCTCTTTGTGAATGGTATGACACCTTTGATAGTGTTGGTGAAAGAGTTCTTGAGGAAGCTTCAACAAAATACTTGAATAATTTCAATATGACTCTTATTGAAATAATGTCTACATTACCCAAAATTCTATATGAAGTTTTAGAAATGAGAAGAGTGAGTGCAAGGATAGAAGAAGAGAAAATGAGAGAACAAATACTTGTTGATCTGTGTCTGGTGATGTCATTAGAAGAAATGAAGAAAAAGGGGGTTTTAAGAGCAAAACAAGGGTGAACAAGTTGATGATTGGACAAACTGAAGAAGTTGCAAAGGATACTGAGAAAATCCTCAAGGAAATTTTGTTAAAGAACATATACAATGTTGTTTTTGAAGAAGTGCATGATGAAGATGTTTCATCTGGTCTAGTAGCAGAAGAGAGAAAAGAAGATACATTTGAGGACACTCTAAATCCTCTAGATATACATGATGCTGAAATTCCTATGGAGACTGAAGCTCCTAAAGTTGTGTTGGTTGAAGAAGTTGAGATTCCTGAAGCCATGCAAGAATTAGTGACTAAAGAGAAGAAGGATGAAGTGAAGGAGATTCATGTGGAAGCAAGAGACACTGCTGAGGTAGTGAAGCAGTTTGTGGAAGAGAAATAGGAAGATTTTAATTTGAACTGATTAAAGATCCTATCAACTTGGATACTTTGTCTCCCATTGAGAAACTAAAAGTTACATCGTTTTCTCAGGCCAAAGCAAGGGAAGAAATTTTGAAATCACACATTGAAGATAGTGAGATGTTGAATCTTGCATCCGATATTCTAGAGAAGATCATGCCTTCATATGTCAAGGATTCATCTGATTCTCCATTTGGTTAGATGAAGAAGCTTGTTAATTCTGTAAGTACTCATTTTGAGTACTTGAGAAGTCAGCTATGGATAAATTTTAGAATGAGTTTGATGCTAAAAGTTTCAGTAGGTTGAAAGGTATGATAGCTAATGATAAATATCTATTAGATACTTATGTAAAGAAAATCCAAAGTGCTTTTTTCTGAAGGTGGTAACATTTATAAGTCATGTCTATCTTTATCTAAGTTCACTGAGGACATTGAAAAGAAAATGAAAGAATGTGAGAAACAGTTAGCAGATATCACTCAAGCATTTGATCCTCTAACCATTTCTATTGGAAATCAAGAAGGTTGAGTCATATCCCTACTTGAAAATATCAAAAGTTTGAAGCATGGAGAAGGTAAAATGGTTGAAAGGGTTTGTGATCTTAGAGGACCAATAGGTTTGAAGATGGAAACAATGTTGAGTGCATTGAAGGAAGCACAAGATGTTATGGTAGTCAATGATCCAACGAACCTTGAATCAACAAAGATGCAATCTTACTTATTCTATGGTCACATGACTATCTTGGAGAGTCTCAAGAAGGGTTGGGACATGAGTTTGAACATATTGAAGAACAATTTTGCAAATCTATTCAAGTTTATGTAAGTTGTAGAAGCCTGTTTGTACATATGCACTTTGTTCATAGTAGTTTTTGTTTTATTTTTGGTATGTGGATTCCTTACTTGACCATTGATGTCAAAGGGGAAGAATGGGATAGTGAAAAATGTGTTAATCATCTTAGGGGGAGTTGTGCTTTTGTAGTTTTGAAGGTTTGCAGTGTAATTCATGTTGGTACTGATCCGACAATCATTTTTCACTAAGTGTTGCCATCAATGCCAAAGGGGGAGATTGTTGGAAAGAGACACTGCACAAGTTATCTAGTGTTTTCATTCATGGAAACCCTAGTCAATGATTCGATCCATACACCATCATTTAATCATATCAAAATTCAAATTGAAGATTAGTAATTAACTGCCAAGTTAGAATAGAGCATCTGACAAAATTGTGTTCATTGATCCATATGCAATTTTTTTTTTATCTTTTTGAGTTGTGGATCTTAGGGAAGGTTGTTTGGTATATGATATATGTTACTCTTGAATCTTAGAGCCTCATATTGATTTGTGTGCAAGTTAGGAGATCTGATTGATTAATTTTATGTTTAATAGTGCATGAAAGCCGACTAAGTGAATGTAGCTGTTGTGGATATTCAATGAATAATTGTTTAAGTGTTTTTGTGTTCAAGCATGTTGATTTGGGTCCTCACTATGTTTTGGCCAAATTTGGTTGGTGTGCATTGAAATTTAATTATGGAATGAGCCAACTATTTTTAAATATTTCATATTTTGTTGGAGCTGACATGTAGCGACTAAATCTTTAGTTGCAAATATATATAAGTGAACAATTATATCATTTTTATATATGAAAGTAGTGTGTTGATGTATGTTGTGAATGTTAGAAGGATTATAGAGTGATTATTCATAGTTTAACTTGTGCATAAAAGGATTTGTGATGTGAATTAAAGTAGATAGAGCAGAAGAGCAGAATTAGACATAAGGTCAAGAAATCAATTAATGTGCTTAAATAGAACTATTCTTAGGCATTTGTAGATACTATTTCATAGTTCACCACTTCAGTTGTCTTTTGACATTGATTGTAAGGTAGTAAGCCTTTCTATTTTGAGTAGTGAGCTCTAGGCAGTGTGCCTGAATGCAAATGCATTCCCATTCTTGTAAACATCTTTTGAGCATACTCAGATCATATTGTGGATTGACCTCCATCGTGGTTTTTCCCCTAACAGGTTTTCCACATAAAAAATCCTTGTGTTATGGTGTTGTGGTTGTTTGTTTTATGTTCATGTATGTTTCTCTTGGTTAAATGTTATAAGTGCTTCAAAGATCAGATTAATAAAGTTAAAAATTGCAAAACACTGATTCGCCCACCCTCTTAGTGTTCCTTGATTCCAACACCATGATTTCCATACTTGGTCCATAGAAACATAGTAGTTGAAATGTACAACAAAATAATTCTAGACAACATATTAACAAAGTTTTATGTTTTAGATGTGATTGATAAAGAAGACACGACAATTTATAGCACTCAATGTCAATCTCCAAAATCTCACTGCCTAGCACAATCCTACTCAGGCAAAGACATTTTGGTTGAACTGATTGCTTGCAACATCGATATAGAAGATGGACTAGTCAATGGTGCAAATGGAATTTTCAAATTGCATACAACCATGCAAGAAGACATTGTTTGGATAGAATTAAATGATTCCATTTTTGGTGAGTTGCATTGAAAAAGAATGCAAAATCTATATAGAAATTCCATTATTCCTTCTTGGACACCCATAATGAGAATCATTAGAAAAGTCAAAATAGGTACAAAAATAGTCGCTAGAGCACAATTCCCTTTGCAAATTGCATGTGCAAAAACTATTCATAGAGCACAAGGTCTGACAATGGATGCAATTTCTTTTTACCAATGTAAGTTCTATCAACATGGTCTTGTGTATACTACTTTATCGCATGTAAGAAATATTGAATCACTATATCTCACACAAAGACTGGAAGAACAAACTTCAAAGTGTCAGAAAAAGTAAATCGTGAAATGTAATGCCTTATGAGCTCAACGCAATGGAAAGTAGAACACAACCTTTTGTCTATCTCTCTAAACCATTTTATCATATGCTCTTTGAACACACGTAGCTTTGCATTACATGCACAAGAAATTGCACATGATCATGATATGCTCCAATCAACTGTCCTTTGCTTCCAAGAAATGAAACATAATGTACTTGACCATGTTGGATTCCTTGAAAAATCATACAATTTGCTATATTGTAGCAGGTATTCATGGCCTATTAACATGTGACAACAAAACAATTTCAGTGCAAATCTTTCAAAAAAATTCAACAAAATATCTAGAATCAAGAACCATTGACCTATTGTATATACATACTACTGTGCACATCATAAATTTGTACTTGAGACCAAATACATCTATTCATGATGTTTTTAATTTTATACAAACTATTGTTACCTCTTTCCAAGTAAATCAAAACTCATTATTGCTAGATACTTTAACATTGACATGTTTGAATCAACAAAACCACAAGCACTTCTTGTTGAATTTATGGAGCAATGCAAATTGTCACTGGTTGTTGACAAGCCAACAAAACATGCAGGAAGTTTGTTGGATCACTTTTGGATACATAATATTGAAATTGCTACTGTCAAATTCAAAGTACTAGATACATATTGGTTAGACCATTTTGCAATATCCCTTAAACTCCAGTCACCAGAGTGTAGTATACAGTTTCACAACTATAATTGTTTAGTATCAACTTCCTGTTGTGTAGTGTGCTACTATCACTGCTACTCACCAATGCACAAAACTGACACACAATTTATGTGAGTGCAAAAGAAATGCTAAATCAACTATTGTTTCTAAAATTTTTGCTTCTAATCAGAACACTTATTATTTCACAACTCTGCTTATGCAAACTTTGACTTTGCTAGTGTTTGTGGCCAGACCCACCGGGCATGATCTTGTAAACTTGTACCATCGCTATGCAGTTGCAAGTTAGTATATGCCTATTCTGAAATAGATTTGGTATCACACACAATAATGGTAAGCATTTGCACACTGTATGATTCTTTACTAGAAACAAATTTGAAAGAAAAGTTTGTTATGGATTTCACAACTACTTCAAGCACACCCATATACTATTTACTTCATGGCTATGAACATTTAAAATTGGTTGTACAACTCCTCCTAGCTTCTATTTAGTTTTCCATTTGTAGTATCCACTCTAGTTGCTATGAGATTTTTATGTGACTACTTTTTGTTTATGTACTCATGTAAATTTCAAGTCTGGCTATTGTTTGAAAACAATAGTGTCAATCATAATGTTCCAAATATCTTCCATGCTTATGGTATTGCAAATGAATAGACAATTTTTTTTGAAACAAGTATGCTATTACAAAACATATTAATTAGGCATTGCACATAATAAATTTCTTTATTGCAAACAAATTGGTAACACAAAAAATTCATGCATTGCACAATTAGGTTGTAACAGGACCATGAAATACATTTTGTATACATATCAAGTTTCTAAATTTCCAGCAACAGGTTACGAATATTTGGCCATTTCATACAACACATATCTCACCATTGGTGAGCATCCAATATAGTATCTAGAGCATCTACAAATAGGTGAGTACTCAACTTTTGATAGCAACAAAATTTGAAAATATATCAAACCTCATTAATGTATTTTCCAAAGTTTGCTTTGATACATGCCTCACATAAATATCTCATTGCATATGTTTGTAGAAACATTTGGAAAAGAAAAATCTAATTTTCTTACAAACAAGAGATGGACAAGCTAGTTTACAAACAAGATGAAAAAAGGAAAGTACTTTATTATGTTTCTGTGACATATGACTTCATTCTTTATATGTTTAATTATCAATTTACTCTATGTCATTGCTCAAATTGTAATGTATAGATTGAAAGCAGTGATTGTCAAACCATCAAGCATCTTCGATATATGCACAAAGCACTTAGATCTAGCATTTGAAGGCAATATTTTGGAAATTTATGGCCTTGCTATTACCAAAAATCTTGGAACACCACCAAAAGTAGCAATTTTGTATGCTGATTTAGTTGATAGTCTTGGTCAAATGGAAATCACTGCAAACATCAACAACAAATTAATAGACACATTTCTACCATTGTTATCGCCTCATACAAGTTTCCACATCAAAAAATTTGTCATTAGGAAAAAAACTCAATATGAAAGAGGGGATGTTGATTATTCCCTTGTTTTAAATGCTAGAAGCACCATTGAACCCATTGCCAATGTTTGTAAGGAACGTAGATTGATTCCCGATACAACCATCTCGCAGCTCATCCAATCAAATGAAAACTTCTATATTGGAACAATTGGTGTTGTTGTTACTAGTCATTATCAAGTGCCAATGCAGTATGAGTTGCAAGTTAAAGATGGGGAAAGCCAAGATGATTTCACCATTGTAAGATATTTTGCACGATTAATGTCCGCATCATAGATTTTACTCTACTTTTTAAAACCTACTAAAGAGGTTTTACAATTTTTTTTCCATGAAACAAACTTGCATATAACATGCTTTCTATATTCACAAAAATTGCATCTGAATAGTGTCTACTTCATTGGATTAATTTTACTAATTTTGAACTTTAAGTTTTTATTCTAATTCAATGCCATTGAATTCTTAAACTGACTTTCCATGATATTTTGTAGCTTTACAATTATGTACCTTGCAGCTTATAGTCCCAATCAGCCACACAAAGCTATATCAAAGACTTCAATTGATCCTAGCATTAGCTAAAACCCCTTTCATATTGCTCAGAAATATTGTTCGTTCTGGGCCAAAAGGCACAAATTTGATGAAAACAACATAGTCCAACTTCATTGATGTACTCAATGATGTATCTACAAAGGCCTTCATAGAATCACTAAAGACGTCAAACATGGAAGTAAACACCTGAACCATGATTTTACACACTACCATAGATTTTTGATAGAAAGTGATATGCATATGTGCTTTTCTATAGTGAAGTTTCCAAAAAGTGCATTGCTTTGATTTTTCATTAATTCCATTTGCACTATCATTGTAGGTGATAGGAACACTAAGAACTAAGAATGTCCACTTGCCCCCATATGAACCAATCTGCTCTTCATGTAGACAACGAGTTTTCTTTACATAAACATCAAATAATGGTCTTGCACGCTACACATGTGGCATTGACAAAAAAATTGAATATATCCCTTTTTTGCAATGTCTTGTCCACACAATAGATGGAGCTGTGGAATGCTATTTGCACAAACAACAGCTACAAAATTGCTTCCCACTACTAACTGCAATTCCATTTCAAGATTACAAGAAAGACATGTCTAGAGTAATCTTCCTGCTGCGGAAATTTTGGCTACAAGGAACATTCACACTAGTAGTGGATAATTACATCATATGAATTGTGACTGAAGTAGCATGGCATCTCCACCAACTTGAAAAGAAATTTCTAGTTTGGCCCAGGTGCTTACATTGCACTATTCCAATTTCTATTTCTATTCATTGATAGCATGTCATACACACTGCATTGTCATGAGTATAACGTTTATTGAATATGAAATAGGATCTGGGAAATGCAAAATTCTAGCATAGAACAATATCAAGAAGGAAAATGTTTAGACGCCATCATAGCCTAACTATTCTTTAGAATGTCAATGTGAAGACAATTGTGTTAATGCTTTTATGAAGACTAATCTGATAGTTTATTTTCAGCTCTTATATGCACTACATAACTTGACAATTATATTTTTAACTCTTTGAAACATACATAGTATAGATGTGAATAGCTTTTCTTTCCATTACATACATAGTTATAAGTTATGTATTAGTTTATTTTGACTTGTTATATGTAGCACATAACTCAAAACTTGTTTATTCATCTATTTGAAACATACATACTATAGTTGTAAACAAATTTGTTTACAACTTCACACATGATTATAGGTAATGTTGCACAAGCAATGCTCTATGATTTTTGCAAATCATTATAATACATGTTTCAGAAAAAAATAAAACTATACCGATTCAATTTTCCTTTTATCTGATATGGAAAATATCTAGTAAAATGCTTGGTGCTTTAACATACAACACTGTATTTGTTCAAAAATTCCTTTTAAATGAAAATGATAGTGGCCTTGTTTGTTATTTTGTTCTAAAAAATCTAGATTCTGATTTCCAAAATGCATCAACATTACATTTTCCTCCTAAGTATTATGTCTCTACAAGAAATTTTGTAAGGTTCTTTGCAATGCCATTTTGGAGAGCTTGATTTCTATTTAAAGAGATTTCCATAGGAATATCACTAGGATGATGGGGACATGTGCATTGCAATTTCAATTTGTCGATGTCATTACAAAATAAATTATACCTAGTGATCCAACATAACATGTCTTTTGTGTCCAAGGACACTATGCTTTTACTTATGTCTAGATTTTGTTAATTGCTAATGTGTGAAAAACAAGACATGCTTACTTTCTTATACTTTTCACAATGTCATTTTATAGTTTATATAGTTCTTACATGTTGTGCATCTGAATTTGACTTGAATCTTGTATACTTCTATATTTCACAATGTTATTTTATAGATTATATGCATTTACAATTCATTTACGACTTATGGTGTGAAGCATTTAATGTGTTAAAAAAAACAATGTTCACATTTCTTCTTCATTTTCTCTGGTCCTCCCATGGCAATTAATTAAGTCTCTATTAAAAAAGTTTATGCCTATTGTGTTACATGAAAATAATAAAAAATTTCTAACTTCCTATCTCTACAACATTTTCAATTTCGTGTGTTTCCTACTCATTTGTCCACATTATTTGACGATACTAAAATATGTTAATAGAAGTGTTTTCTATTTATTTGCATTTACAACTCATGAATCATTTTTAATGTCAAGTCTTTAATCTCGCACACCAAAAATTGTTTTGGTTTCTTGTTCATTTCCTCGCATTCCTTCATGCAAATGAAATTAGTGCACATTGGAAGAATTCATAGCTATTATGTTCGACCCAAAGACCAAGGAATTTGTAAGTTCCAATATCTATTGCACTATCATTTTCTTTCCTTGCATGTTCATTAGTACACATTGTTAGATGGCAGTCAAATCTTTGTCTGCTCACAGGTATCATGTCTATCTTATTGCAAGTGAACCATGAGGCATATGTAAGTTCCTAGACCCTTTCCAGTCCCGTTTGATATTTTTTCTTCTACCTACAATTGTAATGAATTTTCTTGTTCGTGCATTTTGTTTTAACAAAACTATTGTGCTTATATAGTGCCTAACTTGCATTTATATGTACAATACAATAGACAAAAAATAGACTTGAGTAAGTTTCAATATCTTTTATACTTTTATCTTTTCATTTGCTATTCAATCTACTCAGTTTGTCTCACAAGAGTGGAATCTTTGTCTATCGATAGGTTCTATGTGTATTGTTTTAGCAAGGGGAATTTAATGTGTCTATAAGTTCCTCTATCTTCAACACTGCTACTTTATAAGTTTTTACATCTGTGCACCTGCGATGGGCCCTCTTATATTGCAAACTATTTCTTTGCATTGGGAATGGAGAAATTTAGACAATGCCTGATGCCTCATTTCTATTGGAAAGGTTACATAACCTTTCAAATGTTTTTTGATATTGTGATGTCCTTGTATCCTACTTTTTTTCCCTCGCATCACATTTTTATCAGGTCAATATAAATATATACACTCTAATTTTCATTTCCATTGTTTATCCACTTGCTTTGATTCTTTCATGAAGGTGAAAGCTTAGCCTATTGGGACAATGTATTTTGATTGTGTACACAAAAAGAAAAGGAGCCATTTGCAAACTCTTATGCCATTTTCACTGTCAGTTTTTGCATTATTTATTTGCTTCATTAGAATCTTTGATAAGGCTCAAATCTGTCTAGATATCAACAGGATTTTTGTGTATCATACTAGCAATGAAAAATAAAGCAATTGTAAGTTACTATATCTTTTATAGTGTTCATTTACAATTTTTT
The DNA here is from genome assembly GCA_007258455.2 of Sequoia sempervirens. Lineage (NCBI taxonomy): Eukaryota > Viridiplantae > Streptophyta > Pinopsida > Cupressales > Cupressaceae > Sequoia > Sequoia sempervirens. The sequence continues at coordinate 568,952,730 of VDFB02000015.1, read as the reverse complement.
GCAGCTCTGCATTTTATGGAAGAATCTCTATTGTTTTTTTTTTCTACATTCACTCCACTTCGACATTGACTAATTTGAAATATTCTGGGTTGTAGGCATTATTGATGGCTTATGGTGCCAACTTTCAAGTTTGTCAAGAAAATGACTATTTGCATTCTCTAGTGACTTTCTTTGACTCTTTCAAGAGGGAGGCAACAAAACAAGCATTTGTAAGCCACTATATCTTTTATACTATCATTTTATGGGTTTTTTCCTTTTCTACTTAGATAATTTCATGTGAATGGAATATGTATCTGTTGACATGATTTATGTCTTTTCTATTTGAGATAAAGAAGAAGGCACTTGTAAGTTGCTCTATCCTTTACACTGTCATTTTATACTTTTTTACATCTCTGCATTTTATGCCTTAATGTCCATTCCTCCCTCTTTTTTAATGTTTCTATGAATCACAATCTATTGTTGAATTACAGGTTAACACCATTATTCACTAATCTCAACTTCTGTGCTGCCCACTATTATGAATGGAACCAATTTTTTCTCTTAACACATGGATGCCAATTGCATTTTAATCTATAAAACTCATTTCATCAACTCATGATGCTTTGTTGTTGATATAAGAATATTTAAGTATGTATATATATTTCCATATGTATATATGGATGTGCATATATAAAAGTATTTATCCATAGATATGTATATTTGTTTATATGTATGTACATTTACATAAATACATAAGTATGTACATATACATTTATATATGTGTATTTATGTTGTCATGTCCATAAATTTACACTAGAAAATCCCAACATGTTTTTCTAACCCATTAATTAAGCTAATTAACACTCTCTAAATGTTTATGGTGTAGGATATCTCTATGGTACACACTACACACCTAGGTTGGGTGACTTCTTAACATATCTTTATAAATAAATAAATTCAAGCTCTTTTTAAGGATGGTTTACCAAAGCTAATTTAGCTTGCTCAAGCATTGGCACATGCACCTTGAAGTTGGAGAATGATAGGTTCAAAACTTATTTAATTATATATATATATATTATTTTTATGACCGTAATCTATGAAATAACGTCTTTAAAAAATGATCAGTCATGTATACCATGTTCATATCCAACAACTCATCATATACTTATAAGCATACTAGAGATATGTAAACGATGATCCATTAAAATAAGGACAATATATTGTCATAATTACTTAGTAATATTATTCTTCTTAAATGTCCAAATAGAATAAAAAATTAATATTATTCCTTAACCCAAGAATTAATAGTATTATTTAAAAATGAAATTGTTGTTTAACTACAAATTTAATTATTAACAACTTCCTCATAACTAAATTTTCAAATAAAATTTAATTAGTTGTTGTCAATAAACTTCAATAATTATATAATTAAATTGTTCAAACAATCCAACTTTTAACAATATTATTGTATAAATATTATAGTCATTTTGACCAATCAAATAAACTTCAACAATAAGACTCAAAATTTATTATTTATTATCCTCACTTTGCACTTCAAACCCTACCCATACAATATTCTTATTTTAAAAAAAAAATCATACATCCCACATTTGTATTAGGAAAGTTCTCAACTACTTTACCTCAATTCCAACATGGTTTATTTATTTACTTATTTTTCTATTTGTTTATTTGAGTAGGTGTTATATTTTAATAATATTATTTTTATGTCTCAATTTTAACATTAATATCATTGTCTCTATTTAACCAAAATATTAGCAATAAAATTTACTCTCCAATTTACAATAATCTTATCATTAGTTTTATCCCAATATTATACTATTCCTTCAGTAAATTAACAACTCCCACTTTTAGTTTATTTGATATTTCTATACCAGCATTGACATTGCATATAATTTTAATCTCTCTTTGTTCTCAATAGTTTAAATTGATTTTAGCTTCTATATTAATAGTTACTTTTACATTAATGTTATATTTTACTTAAATTCCTATTATTATGCTATAATACTAATAACTCTTAAAATATTTATAATTTCACATTTATTTATTTATTTTTTCAATGACCTTTCTATCACATGATGTTAATTAATTTTCTTGATATTGATTTCAATATTATTTTACCATAACTATGAAATATTAATATTCCTCCCATTAATAACAATTCTTAGTATCAATAAATTAAATTGGAAAATAATAATTATAATAGTACTAATATTAATTCCACTCTTATTATTGATTTTGATAATAATAAATCATTATGCATGTAATCGTGTTGTTCAGATCATGCTTTGTTATTTTTAGCGATTGATTAAAATTCATTTGAGATATCAATGTTAACTAAAACTAATAAGGAAATTGAAACTGAATCTAAACTATGAGAGACGAAGTTAAATAATATTTTTATAGTATTTGAGTTTGCAACTGTAGTTGTTTTAACAAAATTTTATAACGTTTGTCGTCCATTTTAACTTCTTGCCTGCCCAACACAAGTTGTATCAACCCTAAATTTTTCTAATTTTAATATCTAGGTTACAAGAATATTTGAACAACTAAGATATTATCTTTATCATTCGAATTGCTGAAGACTGATCTTAAAACTAATAGTTAATTAATGGTAAAATTATTCCAAACAATTTATCTTAGAATAAACCATAGGTTTAAGATTCCATTTATTACTTAACTGATAGACTTTACCCAACACCCAAAAAAATTTACCCTTATCTTCCTTACTGTTAAAATTTCCAGCACATGAATAAACTGTAACGGTTTGGAAGAGTGAATAAAGGATGACGCTTTGCTCTTTTCTTTTATTCATTGATTTACCACATTTTAATGTAGCGGGAAACTATAGTCTTGTGCATCTACATTTTTATTTTGTACTTGACCGTCATTTACACTAGCACATGCATTATTATATATATATTTTTGAATGATAATAACATTCTTGTACTCACTGAAAGTGTTTGTACAGTGCCTGTCATTGTTGTGATAGCTGATGTGTGTATCAATGACAAGTTTTTTTTTTAAAACCACTGCAAGGGAAAATGGGTTGAAACCTACTTTGGTACGATTGGCATTTATTGTATATCGCCCCAAAAGAAATCATCCTTCGCTTCACAATCAATCCTGTTGTCACCTTAAGTCCTCTCCAGTTGGAATTAGGTGATATAGTTTATGAATTATGGTTGATCTCAAATAAGGATCCTATTCCTGATTGAATCCCCCCAACACATTCTGACATGGGTAATACAATACTTTCTTCTTTCACGCAAGGAACAATTATGAGCCTATAACTAAGGTATAATGTGCCCAAAGTGGTATGATCACCTAGTAATAGGGGGTGGCTAGAAATTAACTAAGTTACACATTCCTTGAATCATGTTATCATACTCACATTTTTCTGTTACCACCATGATTCAATGTCCCTAGATTTCAATATTCATTCCAGCTATCATTTAACTTATGGCTATTATCTTACTTGATCTTATCTAAGTGGCTAGCAGCTACCCCCCCTTCTTTTGACTTCTTGATTGCGTTGGGTGCTGATAAAGGCGTTTGTTGCTACTATGAGATATGGCGCCTTGGTGGTAGATGTTTCCCAATGTAAGCCCTAACCTTGTTCAAGGGCATTGTGAAGGGGCTGCTGGAAACTGCAATGAAGGTTGCCTGCAAAATGAGCCCTTATGTCATGGACTATGATACTTAGAAATTTATTACAGACAAGGAGGTGCCAACTGTGTTAAATTTTTTTCACAAAATCAACAATTTATGTGACTTTGTGCCATAGCAGCGTGTGTAGAAGAAGGTTTGCATTTTATTATTATTATTGTTATTTTACAAGATATTTCAACTTATTAATACGAAGGCTAAGGATTTCACCTAACTCTAATTTGCAAGGACTGTGCATTTTTCTATAAAAATCTGAGGCGAAGAGCTGCAACTATTTTATTCTCGGACCTTATTTTTTTTCTTTCAAACTATAGGATGCAAATACATCTTTGAACAAAAAAGAATGAGACAAAATTGGTTTTGATTCTGGTGCAAACTTATGGCTATTATAAAAGCTAAGTATACAGATATTTGAAACCTGGAGTACATTGATACACAATGAAATTAATAAAGAATTTATTATTTTGCTTCAATATTACTGCCAACCATCCATTTTCCTCCAAAACTCGCTAAAAGATATCCATGGCTAAAAATTTATTTTTCAAAGTATATTATTAAGCTCAGAAATTTAAATACATAATATTGTATTTTCTTTGGAGGTAGAGACTACCAGACGCTAAATAATTCTTAAAATGCATTAGTTGTTTATGTAATTGTGCTAACTTTTGAAGGGCTCTTATCCCAAGCATTCTACCAAGAAGATACTAATTCTTTTACACACAGTACACCACAATCTGCAAGTAAAATAAATTAACAAAGTTCCTTTATTTTATTTTAAACTAACTATATTTATTTATTTGTGTTGCATAGTGACCAAGAACCTCACATTTTAAACAGAAGTTTCTTAGCTCACAACCTTCTTACATTTGGCTGAGTGAGAGGAAAAAAAAAGGCATCAAAAGAGGTCGTCGTTTTGTCCAAATATATGGTAAAATACAAATAAATCCAACTAACAAAAAATCTGGTGACTCTTTATATATATATATATATATATATATATATATATGTTTTTCACAACATCACATATTAGTAGATGAATACCATTCTTTTTATTTTAACATTCAAATAAGGGAAGCTTACACATGAAGGAAATACTTCTACATTTTTTACAAGTCAAGACTATCTTATTAGTTGCTAATCTCCTAAACCAACTAAAACTCCCTCAATAGAAACATGTCAATGGAACCTGCTCCTTTCCATTCTTTTTCAAGTTACAACAAAACAACTATTTTTTTCATATTGTAAACACATTTAAAGGAAAACAATAAAGGACACACAACTGACGAAGGCTTGCTCTCCACTCAACCGAAATGGCTTCATGGAGCCTCGTGGGCTCTAGCCATACCCCCAAGCAAGGAATGATTTTGGCCCCAAGATGATATGATGGGGCCTTCTCAAATCTTAGAAAGGAAAACATAACTTAGAATTACATACATGCAAGTTTTCTACTTTCCATTTTTAGCAATGGATTATACAACATGCCACCCTCTTACCACACCATTTAAACAAGGGAAAAATAGGAGTAGAGAAAATGAATTATCTCTTTGCTTGAGGTGTTGAAATTTAACTCTTTTATTCTTCTCTCCTCTCCTCCCACACTCTTCCTACCGTCTTCACCAAAGTTCTCCAAAAGAAGAAGTGGGTAACACCCTACTCATTCTTCCTCCCCAACTATATAGGAGTTTCAACTTGCAACCTTTTGGATGGGGAGGTGTGGAGTATACCTCCCTTCTTCAATGAGAGTCTTTTCTCATTAAAGAGGCAATATGCACTTGGAAAACCCCAAATCTTTTCACCCCCATCCCCTCCTCAAAATTCGTCACTCTTCATTATGAGGACTTTTCAGAAGTCAAATCATGGCTTTGGGACCCTATTGCATGCCCACTTTACCCCTACCACTATGGTATAGACCCTAGGGGGTTTATTTTTGTATCCCAACCAAAGAAATTGACCAACAATCCTCCTTAAAGACCCACTTAAAGATCCATCCGAGTTTCACACTAGGATAAGGGCTCCCAACCCCTAACCCACATAATTAAATATTCTCACAAACCAAAATAAATTATACCTTTAGTATCAACCCTCTCCACTTAATCTATCAACATATTAACTTTATATCCTCAAGAAGATGTCTTTTGATTTGCTCTCGATAGTCCTCTCTTCTCATGCTAACACTGTTACCTTCCTACACATTACCAAAACAATCATAAGTAACATTGTATATCACATTAATCTATTAGCTAAATATTCTAAACTTAAACCATATAATAATCCATTTAAATTTCAATCAGCATTACATAGTATATTAGTGTATTCTACTTTCATGGTAGTGACAATATAACATAATGTCAAAATAAAATTACAAGGATTTTTCCAAAAGATCGCCTTATTTATCATCCACAATATATCTAATCATCAATTTAAGAAAATAATATCACAAATTAGGTTTAGCATTAATCACATGTGAAACAGGGTCTTACATATGTACATATGTATATATGAATTTAAATATTTATATAGATATGTATCTATATCTGCACATATATTTAGCGATAGTTCAAACATAAGAAATACTTCAAATATGAATAATTCTTATTTTTATTGAATGGATTGAAATGCAGCTTGCTACTTGCATTTTTAGTCATGACTGGCACATAAATTGATGTTAATAAATTACAATGTTAAGCCTCTAACTCATCAACAAACACTAATAGAGGTTAACACACAAAATACGGACAAGTCTTTAACCCAATGAGCGAGGTTAATGCATAAACACACTAAAAAATAACAAACAATAGGCATTCATTCCTGCATTACTTATTCATTTGGTTGCATTGTTTGATGGAAATCAAACCTGTAACTGTTCATAGGATTGATGTCTATTGTGCTTGATTTGAAGAAGAGAGTGCTTGTAATTTTCTCTATCCTTTACAGTGTCATTTTATACTTTCTTACATATCTGCATTTTATGGCTTCTTGCCTATTGTTTCTTGCTCTCTGCATTTAACACCTTAATGTCTATTCCCCACTCTTCTTGAATATTTCTATGAGTCACACCCTATTGTTGAATTAAAGGATTAGCACTAATATTCATTAAGTTCAACTTCTGTGCTGCCCACTATTACAAATGTAACAAATTTTTTCTCTTCACGCATGCATGCCACCTACATTTGAATGTATCAAACTCATTTCATCAGCTCATAATGCTTTATTGCTAATTTTTTTATGTCTCTCGTTCTTGCAAGGACGTTTACTATTCATTACTGTCTTCTCTTGATTTATTGTCAATGAGCTTAAGCACAACTTGTATTATTAAATTTTGGTGAGACTTCAAGCCAAGGAAATATTTGAAATATGAGCAATCCTTATTTTCATCAAATAGATTGAAGTGCAACTAGATAGTTCTATTATTAATCATGCCTGCCACAAAAATTGACCTTCATAAATTATGGTGTTAAGCCTCTAACTCAACAACATACACTAATACAGATTAACACACAAAATGGAGACAAGTCTTTAACACAACAAGAGAGGCTAACCCATAAATGCACTCAAAAATAGGAAACACTAGGCATTAATTCATAAAAATCAAAGATGAAAACAACCATGAAATGACACTGTAAAAGGTATAGCAACTTACAAATGCTTTGTTTTTCCAATTCCAAAATGCTAAACATGAACCCTACCAAAAAGATACTGATCCCTTCCTCATCAAACAATTCGAGGTAGAAAATACACAACTCAAAAAATGAAAGTGTAAAAGATACAGGAACTTACAAATGCCATGTTTTCTGCTCCTCACACGGTGGATCTAAACCTACTCCATAGACACAAATTTCAGCCTCACCAAACAACTTGAGCAAATGAATGAACAAGGAAAATAATACTTTGCTCAAGAAAAAGTTATAACTTCATACCATAAGCCACCAATGAATTTTGCAGCTTAGTCTATTCACAATAAATGAAAACTCCCCAACAATAAGTGCAATGTATTGCTTTATACTGGATATGTTTCATGTATTTTTAATTTTCTTTGCTATAACATACCATTGTCATAATGGACTTATGCATATAGAGTTCTCCATTCCTGTTTAATATCAATAGAGTGTAATGCAACTGTCATTAATTGCTTATGGTATAAAGTTTAATGATTTGCAGTGTTTATTCATTTGCTTAGATTTCCTAACAAGGATGACATCTCTGCCTACTCACACAATCTATACCTATCATAGTTGAGAATGGGGGGAATTGGAAAGAAGTTGATCTACCTTTCCTACCCAGATATATGCTTTTATAAACAACATTTCCACACACTAACAACCACCCTCTTGCATGTCATAACTCAAGCATTGTACAGAAAAGCAATTTTTATCACTCAATTTCAATGTCTCTTCTTCCCTATACTTTGTTGATCCAATTCAGTCAAGACCATTGCTTCCACATATACTAGCTGCATTCTCCATTCAACTTCCCATTTCTTTCTACCCATAGATGTAGATTAAATGATCTAGTTTTCTCATTCTTCACATTCTCATTTGCTCATCCACTTTACACATTTCATATTCAAAACAGAAAGCGAGAGGTTTGTAAGTTCCTATATCTTTTACATTGTCTTTTTCGTGTTGTTTATTCACTGCCTCAGATTGTTTGATGAGAGAGACATTTGTGTCTATTGATAGGATCTATGTCTCTCATGTTGGAAACAAACAAAGAGTTGGTTGTAATTTTCTATGTCTATCAAATCTATATATGTTTCAGAGAAGGTTTGTGTCTATGGTACTGGAACCCAAAAAGGAGCCATTTGTAAGTTCCTATATCTTGCCTCTCTTTCATATTAATGAATTTCTCTTTCTAATATTCCAATGTATTTTTTCTTTTAATTATTTCTTGCATGAACTAATCACTACTTTTACTCTCTCAATGCAGTTACCTAAATCAATAAAGTTTGAAAAGATAGCTCACTTGGTGGCCAATGATATTCATGCCACTATAATCACAATGAAATTATCATTTCCACATGCATCAAATTGACTGATTCTATGTACATAAGACTATTTGGATTTCTATAAATTATACATTTCATAATTCATTGTAATGTATCAAATACCATATTTTAAATTTGAACAATCCAATCAAGGATATTTTCCCTGCTTTAGATAAAACTTATTGAAATTTTTTTTTGTCGCCACATATTTTTTTAAATATAGTTGTTGAGACAAAATTTATTTGATTTCATCTTATTCGTGTATAGCATCTCATTCTCTTACATATATTTATTATTTATCTTATCCCTTTACTTAAGCATTTTTCATTGTCTTGACAAAGTCTTAACCTAATGATGTGTTGGTCATGATTAAGAATGGAAGTAATACTCTCTCTCCACGCATGCTTTGCAACTACACTTGAATTTATTAAGTGGAAATAAAAAATACATCTAACTAATTAGAATTTTTTTGTGTATGAAATCATTCAATCCATGTCTACTATATTAGGAGAAAAAAATGAGGTGTCTGTAACTTCGTAGGTCTTCTACAGTGTCGTTTTATTGTATTTTACAACTTCGTATTTTATGGATTAATGCCTATTGTTTATTGTTGTGTGCATTTTCCATATGCATGCATTGCAACTGCAACTAAATTTATTAAATGAAAATCCAAATTAACTCTAACTAATTGGAAAATGCCTAGGTATAGAACCATTTAATTTGTGTCTACTGAAAAGATTTACCTTTGTAAGTTCATCTCTCTCTTACACTCTCGTTTTATAGTTTTTTTACATTTTTTCACATCACCGGTTAATGCCTATTGTTTGTGCTTAAATAATTAAAATCCAAAAAATGAGTTGTTTTAACAAAATTGTGATAATGTATACATCTATCTATTATTTATATTTACGCATATGTGCATCTTTATTATGAACAATATATATAGATATATATAAAACACATATAGATATACATATCTATTATCTATAAATGTAGTCTAATGTGAACCTCATAGAAAGTGAGCTATTTGGATAAATTATCATTATTTACTAGCATTTAATTATTCATAATTATCATTGATGTGATTCATTATTTTTGGTTAATTTCTACTATATTTGTAATCAGTTAATTTAATGATTGTATGTTCCAAATTATTAAATTTCCTAGACTTGTGTGAAGCCACACTATCTATACGTGGCCATATTAGTTTTCAAGAAGATCATATTTGAGCTTCACGTCATTAATTTCAAAAGCTTTGCTTTTACATGGGAAGTACTTACCAATACAAAATGTTCAAAATTTGTTTCAATTTTATCTCCCATCACTTCATGCCATTTCCACTACCTTCCTTTTCACTGTTTCAAGTGTTACCGCCATTATTCTTGGGTCCACAAGCTCTCCAGAACAAAGAAAGTGTAGCTAAGATATACACTAACAAAACTTGATTATGATCACTGGCTTATGTTATCGACAAAGTGATAATGAGCATCTCATTTCCATATTAATACTACAATAATTTATGTGTCTTTTCCTACTCCTTGCTTTCACATTCAAATTTATAATCTAATATTGACAATATTTTCTTTTGTCATTGATATGCCCAACTATCCCTCTTTTGATATGTCTACTACACCCAATTCGCTCATGTCTTTGTATGTACATATGTATGTCTAAGTGTATATATATTTATGTACATATTATCATTTCAAACTCACAAGACGAATCATATATCTATCCCAAATATTTTTCTACTCAATATTCACATTCCAAAGATAGATTGAAAAATGATCAATCAAGCTCTTAAGGACAAAAAATGCATAACCGACAATACTGACAAAACTTTATTTTGATCATTGACTTATGCTATGGAAAAACTAATAATTATCATCTTATTTCCATGTTAATACTATAGTATGTTGTGTCTTTTCTTGCTCCTTTTTGCATTCAAAATTTCAATCTAATATTGACAATATTTTCTTTTTCCATTGATATGCCCAATTATCCCTCATTTAATTTTTCTACTGTAACTAGTTTGCTCATGTCCATTTGTTTCTACATATGTATGTTTGAGTGTATATATATTTAAGTATATGTATATACATATATTTCTATGTATATATATGTATATATATAAACCTGTACACATGTTTATGCCACTAGACATCCATACTATATACATATGTGTATACATTTATATACATACACATACATAAATATATATATATACAATATATATATACACATATTCAAAACCTTGTATTTAAGCACATAACTTTGAATACTGAGCTAAAATCATTAATTTAAAAGACCAAAAAAAAACAATTATGTAATTCTTCTTTGCTATTCTATATATATATATATATATATATATATATATATATATATATCTATATATCATGTATAGATACATCTATACACATCTATACTGTGGATAATATAGATACATACATCTATTATCTATAAATACAATAAAAATATATATATGTATGTATATTTGTGTAGTCACACACACACATATATATATCTACTCATCATCAACATCCTACTTTAGAAAAGACAAATTAAAAATGATCAATCATGCTCTGCAATTACAATTCAATAAATTTTCTTTACATTTAAATATCACTAGTACATAAATATATATACACTCGGTCATAACAATTATCTCATTCCTGCCACCACACGACATTACATTATGTAATATTTTCAGTTGCCACTAATATGCCAGATTATCTACCATATACTTTATCTATTCTAACCTGTTTGTTTAAAATCCACCAATGTATTCCCTCTATAGCATGTAAAGATCTATCTATGTATTTATCTATATATATGTGTGTGTGTGTGTGTGTGTGTGTTTTTATATGTATAATTTTTACAGGTATGTATGCCATTATACATACATACAATACACATATAACTATGCATATATATAAATAAATATACAAAAAATATACATATTCTACCAATTCACTAATCAGTATAAATTTAACACCATGATTTCTAATTGATAAGTTTGTTTTCCAACCTCTAGGGGACAAGACCCTCACTTGGCAGGTCCACTATGTAAACTTTCATTTCGTGGCTACACTTCAACATGTTCAAAAAGGCTGAAATAAAACATGTGACCAATACTTTTGCATTCACATCATCAATAGTTGAGCATTAATACTTTTTCTTGAATTATGGATACTCATGTCACAACTATTGGGAATTATATAAACAATTACTATCACAACTATTCAAACATGCTCAACAACTACATTCCCTCCCCTTCTGCAAATATCAAAACTCAATCTACTTCTCCCCGGCAGGGACTCTAGCTCCTTCAAAGCTCTTGTTGGAAAAAGGTTTAGCAATATATTGTTGGGAAGAGCTACTAACAACATCCTCAATTGAAAAAATAAGTGAAGAGGTAGCAAAAGCAAGCCTAATGCAATGGTCACATGTCTTTGCCCAAATAAATTGTACATAACCATATACATATTGCCACTAGTTCACATGAGGCTCTAGGTTCAAATATGAACATTGCAAATAAAATAAGTTCAATTTGAAACTTGGGTTTTAATAATTAAATTTTATATTTGAAATCTATTAATATAATAAATTGCTCATCAAATGGTGAGCCTAGTAGTTTCCCTTTTTTTTTCTTGTAGATACTTTAATATTGGTGCAAGTCTCCAAAATGGGCATTAATTATACATTATCTGGAAGAGAAATATTTGACAATTGTGTGTATTTAGACTAAAGATTGTACTTTACATCTTATTTTTGTTTGGTTGAGGATGAGAAGTTGTACACTTGTGTGCATTTTAAATTATCAAGTATGTAATTAATATAACAATAATATTATTTCTTTAGACAAAAGTTTTACAAATTTGTATAAGGCCAAACTATTAAATGTGAGGACATGAACACAATACCAAATCTTTATTATAAATTTGATTGACTTAGCTTCTATGTGTAGCTAGACTTTGACTACTATTCTTTGTATTTTTTAAGAGATGATAAGTAGTTGTACAAATTTTGGTTTAATGACAAGTGTGAGGATAAATTATGATTGATACTTTTTTAAATATTTATTGATATTTTTATAATCAAACAATAATGAGAATAGTATTCCATTGATAGATATAACTATAACAAGTACCCTCACAACTATTGATACATGCTTAACTATGGATCCTCTCCCCTATTACTCATGGGCAACATGGCCAGTTGCTCCCAATTAGACATTGGATTTAGGGAGTTCAACAATAGGTAAATTACAATGACTTCCTTTGACCATGTCTAAATTAGGGTTTCTCCCCCTGATTTGGAGGTCATTTCTCTTAAATGTTCAACATGAAAAGTGAGGGATAGACTATCATCCAAACCGAGAATGAGTCAATCACAGAGAATAGGGAAGATGACCCAATATTTGAGCATGTTCCAATAGTTATAGTATTTTTTGATTTAATGGCCAATATTATCAGCAATATTGGATCAATGGTTGTGACTTTGAAGTTGTTAGTGTTGATGATGACTACCCATAATTGAATGAAATGTATTCCTTAGATCTAAATAGTAACAAATCATGTGATACCACATCAACTCACCAATAAAACATGACTATATGCACAACTATCGGTCCCACTTTTCTTTTGGGTCTTTTTGGACACCTTGACCAAAAATATGTTGATGTGGTCCTGACGCCTTAGTTATAAGTGGGGGACTTGCTAAATAAGCTTCTATAAAAAATGGTAGTGATTTGAAATTTCCACATAAGATTTTGAGAAGCACAAAATTAGGGTGCTCAACTACCCGAGGTCATCTCCCCTAGCTCCATCAAATCCTTTTTGAATGTGGTGTTCTTAGATGGGATGGAACAAATCATAGTGGAGATGGATACAACATAAGCACACAATTGGTAAGACCCTTAAATTGTACTCACTCATCCCATGCTCCAGTTTTTAGGGAAGAAGTGTAAAAAATTCTTGTCAAAAGTTGGCTTAATAAGAAGATTCGACCATCACTAATATGGACAAGTGGCTATTGACTTGTTGTAAATCTCACATAGAGAGTGAGCTTGAAATATATCCCTGTGCACACAATTTTTTATAGCTTCCCTACATCCTATATAAATCAAAATCTTGGTATTGGGGGAAACACTTTCCCCTGTTGAAAGAATGGCCCATTCAAATTCAGTCTGAACTCACAAAATCTTTCATTGTTATGTTGGTCCAGGTAGGCTTATTAACCTTCCCTTTAAATTTTTCATTGATTCTTGTTTTTCAACTATTGGAAAATTCTTTAGGGAGATTCTTGCCCACAAACTCCAACCTCAACCTTCACTCACACCTCCTATGTTTGCAATATGGTTGAAATCAATATCTTGAAAGACCTTGCAGATGATATGATTCTAAAGGTAAAAGACTACAAATAGAAACAAATCCTAGGTTATGAATGGCTCCCATACCTGTGTAGAAATTTTTATGGTATAGGGTGTACGATTGTAAATTGTCCTATCTCCAAATCCAAATCACCAAATAAGGGCTCATTGTGGAAAAATGCCTTTACATAGAATTTCAATATTTGGGGTTTGATGCAAGAACACATAAAATATCCTTAGAAAAAGGTGGTAACCATGGGTACCTTGGTGTAATCTCATGGGGCTTCCTCCCTCCCTCTACCTAAAGAGAAGAAAATTGAAATTTCTTCAATAATGGAGTACATCACAACATCTCTACTTGGGTAAGGGCCCTCTCCACTCCTACCAATAAAATAATAATAGTTTAGGTTTTACTCTAGTTTGATTTTAGCTTCTTGTGTAAAGGAATGATGTCATTACTATAGTCTCTTAATCGTGTGTATTTCAAAATAAGTTTATTAGTTCCTATTAAGGAAATAATACTTATGCATTCATTGCATTCAATTTCTTTCATCAGTTTAGCCAATCATCACATATAATTGAAAAATTTGAGCAAAAATTCTATAGTCTTGTAGTGTAGAAAAATGTCACCCTTTTTCACACCTAATTTTGGATTTATTAACATTAAAATGAACCTAAGGTTTCCTTGATCTAGTGTTGCAATGTATTTTACACATTCACATTAGGTTTAGGGCCCTTTTAAGCTAAATTGACCTAATTTTTCCTTAATTTAGTGTTGGAAAGTGTATTTATTTACACCTTCACATTAATTTTTGAGCCCTCTTGCATTTATGACCTTCATATTGTAGACACCTAAAAATGACCTAGGCCTACAAGCTTCATTTTTACCACTTTCATCCTAGCATAATTAAAGCATTTAATTATGTCCTTGGTCCACATTCGACTATTGATTAAATAATTCATAATTATTTAATTAGTTCATGTCACCTATTCTTCATGATTATTAAATAAATAAATTTTATTTATTTATTAAATAAGTCATTAACTATCCAAGCCTTTCTTTAATTAAATAAATTTCTTAATTTATTTAATTCCCCCTTTTTGCATTTAATTCTTATTGATTATTAAATAAATAAATTTCATTTATTTATTTAATACGTTACTAATTGTCTTAATTAAATAAGTTGATTAATTTATTTAATTAATTAATCTCATCTCCTAAATTAAATAATTAAATTTAATTATTTAATTGCCAATTGATATTCTTCTCATTTTAAATAAATTAAATTATTTAAAATGTCATCTCAATCTTAACTGTTAGTCTATTTTAATAAATAATCTGAAAAAGATTATTTATTATCTCATAAAATCTATAATTTGAATTAATTTTAATTCGAATTAGTAATTAATCTTCCAAAAATCAAGCAATCAGACAAATTCTTGATTTTCCAAATCTGATCTTCAGTCCAAATCCTATCTCTTTGATTTTTTGAATTTGGCAAATCAGGCAATCTTATCTTCTTGATTTTTTGAAAATCTTCATTATCTAATTAATTTGTCTCATTTATTCTCCGCCGTCGATCTGATTT
Organism: Sequoia sempervirens; assembly: GCA_007258455.2. Lineage (NCBI taxonomy): Eukaryota > Viridiplantae > Streptophyta > Pinopsida > Cupressales > Cupressaceae > Sequoia > Sequoia sempervirens. The sequence continues at coordinate 568,937,120 of VDFB02000015.1, read as the reverse complement.
TATTCCGACCATTCGATTAAGGATTTTTCCCTAACTCTAATTAGGGATTCTCAGGTTAAATCTGGATCGTTCGTTTTAGGGTCTCGTCATTGATTTATCTCGTCCGTCCGTTCGAAATGGCCTTTTCTATAAAATGCCATTTCCTTTTCATTTTTGGGATAGGTGGAAATTTTACGTAATTACTATAGGCATTCATTTACTTAGTTTCACATATTTTGTTATAGACATTTGATTAATATTGACATTTGTTTTAGATATAGACATAGGCATTGGCAATAGTCATAGGCACATCAAATCCTTCAAATCTTGTTGTAGGGCTTAGGCATTTTAAATTGCTCAAGAAGATGAATCTGAGGGCAACATATTATCCAGCAAGTAAGGAGGTGTAACAAAGGTAAAGCATGGAAGATGGAGATTCTTGGTAATATCATTCCTTTTGTTTTCATCATTTTCCTTTGTACTTTGTTATTTCAATGGATTTTAGTGTTATTGTGTTAAAAATCTAACAAATCTGATTTTCCCTTGATTACATTGGTGAACCCGACATTCTATAGAAATATTTGTGTGTTTTTCTTTTTTGTTTTAACTGTTTTGCAGGTTACAGCCAAGAAGTCATACAAAATTCTGTCACCTTCTTTTGAGCACAAAAAAATAGGCAAATAAAATATTTTCAAACGGTTTCTGGGTTTTGTAAATCTCACTCTCAGCTTTCCAGAACATCAAATAGTTTTAAATTTTATTAAGATTTTAGAAAGTTATGACTATTTTACTGTTTGCTATTTTTTTAATTTAGCTTTTAAAACCCACGTTTTTCTTTTGTCTATAACATGTTTTTTGTGCAGAATTGTGGAAAAAACATTCTGGGTTTTGAAGGTCTATCATTTAGCTTTCCACGGATATCTACCACTTAGAATTTTGTTAATTTTTGAGCAAGTTATCGCTGTTTTAATTTGCTGCTGTCATTAATATTTTTTTTTTAATTTATTTTTATTTTTTGTGTTACTAATCTTCTTTTGTAGTGTGTGGCGATCACTATTCGTGTGTTGAAGACCATTGCTTAAAGAGACTACTAATTCATTGTTTGTAGATTCGCATGTCAAAGAAGGAAAAAACAAACTTTGTGCTTGTTTTTCTTAGATTAGCAAACATTTGATTTTGGTGCATATAAAATGAACTCATGTCTTTTATGCTTGATTGTGGTTGCGGAATGGTAGGTGAGTATGCTCTCACTTGGTGAAAACCTTGTGATCAGAAAACCAAACCCATTTTAATCTGTTATTTACCCTGACTTGCTATATCAGAGTATCATTTCCCCTCACGCTTTCGGGCGATCTTGGGTGTAAGAGAAACGGTTACCAACTCTAAAAATTGGGTCTACCTGAGGATTTCATCACCCCAACATGACTCAAACTGGCAACGGAGCTAAAGCCAAGCTGCCCCCAACCGGTATATAAATGTAAACCTTAAGGGAAAACCTAAGGTTGTGAGTGCGAATGTGTCATAAGGACAGAGTTGTACTCCCTTAAACCCTATTGAGCTTAACCTATTCAGGCTGGAGTGCCACCTTAATGGTGATTAATCTCTTGCCCCATGTATGGCCACTCGAACGGGGGTCCCGAACTAAAAACTCTTGTGTAGCAAGCCAAAATCCTTCTATTTGCTAGCGCAGCACCGATCGGTGTGAAGGCATCCACACTTTCGTAGTTTGTAGTAGAGGTGATCAGCTCACCATGGGAGTTTTATGGGGGTTGGAAGCTTGGTTTGCATGAGAAGAGAGTGCACTGTAAGGGGGAGCCCGTGCAGCCAAGCTTCTGAATTCACACGCTACAGATATGCGGTTACGTGGAATCTAGTGAATATTGTCATGGCCTAACCTAGGATCATGCTTAACTGATGTGTGTTTGGTTACTTTTCAAAACACTGTGTTTGTCAAGTGCTTTCTGGTTTCATCACAGTTCTAAACAAAACATTCAACACTAAAAGGTCAAACTGTCAACATTTCCATTTTTCAAACACAAACTCAGAAAATCAATTTACTGTCCTCAGCAAGTCTCTGTCAAAAATCATCCTAAAATTGCTCAAAGGTTGCACTATTTTTCCATCATCTTGCATTGACACCTTTAGGTATAGATTTTTCAATTGTCATTTCAGCCCTTAGGTGTCATAGTCATAGTCTTTTGACATTAGTTTGACCATAGGTTGTCATCTTCCATACCTTGGTTTAGGTTAACCTTGTCATACTTTGCAAAATCTTTACTTTCAAAATTCGATTACCCTTGGACTATGTCATCATTCTCCTAGTCATTGTCCTTTTGGTGAAATTTTTCCAACTCATTAGTCTAGTTCGGAAAATTCACTTGTCCTTTGTCATCCTTGTCATTTTCAAGTCCATTGGTATTTCCAATTAGAAAGAAACAATTGCGCTTAGAGTGCTTAGGTACTTCCTTTTGCCAAGTCACATTAGTCCTAGTTTGTATCTTGCATACCCTATTCTGAAAATACAAAAATACTTGTCATCTTAAATATTGCATTGGTAAACTTTGAGTCAACATTGTCATTTTAGGTCATCATCACTTCCTTGCATTGTCATCCTTTATCCAAAAAAAAAAAAATCCAAAAAACATAGGCTAGTGTCATCCTTGCATTTACTTGTCATTCTCATCATCCTCATTTGAGAAAATCCCTTTTATGATTGAGACTAGGCTTCAAAGACAACAACAAATGGAAAACTTTGGACAAGATTCCAATCCCAACATTGACAATAACACTTATGACACAAACCAAAATTGGACTTTTTCTGACCCATTCCACAACATGAACATGCAATCTTCCGTGAACATGCCATCTTCATCAAAAAATATTTTTGAACCATTCATACAAAGAGACCAAAATGGACAAGTATATTTCAAAGACATAGAAGCTACCAAGCAAAATTTTGATATATTCTCCTTTGTAAAAAAATAGTCTTACGTGACCCTCATAGGTATCTAGCCATGCTTTTGGATGAAGGGGCTAAGTTACCACAAGGCTTTGACATAAATACTTTGCCACCATCCATCTACCCTCACCATCAACAGTCACTTGACATGAATCCTACCAATAATTCACAACAAACATCCACTTATCACCCTTATCCTAACCTTGACAAGGGAAACCAACTGTCCACTAGTCCATCCCAAGTCTCCACATCATATGCTAGTCCTTCACCTATCAATCCTGTCAACGTCTACATGCCCTATCAACCATCTATCAACTCATGTCAAGTCCCCACATCATACCATATCACTCCAGTCCAAGTTTCCACATCATATTTTAGTCAACCTTACACTAATCCAATCCAAGACTCCATGGCATATCCGGTCGAAGTCCCCATGTCACATCCTATACCATCACATCCTAATCTAGTCCAAGACTCCATGTCATATTCAGTCCAAGGCTCCTTGTCATATCTTGTCCAAGTCTCCACATCATACCCTTGTCCTTCACATACTAGTCCAATGCAAGTACCCATGTCATATCCTAGTCCTTCACATACTAGTCCCATCCAAGTCCCCACGTCCTGTTCTAGTCTATCATTCATTAGTCCTTTTCAAGTCACCCCCTCACAAGCCACATATAGTCATGAAAATTCTATCATAGTCCAAAGTCACATCCCATCGTCTACACTTGAAGATACATGTCAAAATGAAAGTCCAAAGCATGACCTTATAATGTCACCCTCATGTCAAGAACAAGGTAGTCCATCCCATGACCTTATTTCTGATTGTATCATTCATGACAACCCCATCTTTAACCAAGACCCCATCATTGACCAAGAAGTCCAAATCCATGACAACCCCATCTTCGACCAAGACCCTACCATTGACAAAGAAGTTCAAAACGATCCACTCCTTGACCTTTATGCCATTCATGATCAAACACTTGCTGACCCTATAAAGGCCTCGACTATTGACATTTCCCAAGATGAGACACTTGCCTTCATAGGACACATAGACGATATTCATCCAGAACAAGAATCTTCCACTAAGGACATGCTTGCATATGATCAAGTTATAGCTGAAATCATTGGACTATATGACACTAAAAATAATGATGGCTTCGACATTGCCTTGGAAGCACCAACAGAATCATCTGAACCTGACATCTCACATGATCATACCAAAGATATCAGTCAGGAATATGTTCAACATGACAATGAAGTTAAGACACTTTATCAACTAGGGTCATCTATCTTTGTTAGAGCAGGCTTTCTCGCAGATGAAAATATTACAAGTGACAGTGTCCATAGACATCATGATGGGTTAGCATCTTGCTTTCAAAACAATAAATACCCCATCGCCAACAAAATTTCTCAAAGCATGCAATATCAAGGCAAAGGACTAGGCATACACGAGCAAGGCATTCTAGAACCAATACAACTTCAGGAAAATTACAGACATCAAGGTCTTGGTTATTCCTCAGACAACAAATCAAATGATGTCAGTGGTACCTCCTCGATACTGGGGGCAACCTTGTCAGATAGAATCGTCAAAATGGAATCCATGAGAAATCCTTGTCATAAGATTGTTGCCAACACCCCCTCCACCCACACCATAAACCATCATTCTATCATGAATCAACCTCCCCTTTGGGACCAACAAAAACAAAAGTCTTACAAATCAAAAGATCAAAATCAAATTTCAAAGACCATTGAATCAAACAAAAGGACAAGTGGACAAATGAAATTAAAATGGATCCCAAAGAAAGATGGATCAAACAAAGACACCAAGTCAAGTACAAAATTCAATTATAATGTGGAGCCACAATACAAGAGGACTCCCACATATAACACATGTCCACCTCCTTCAAAATGGTCATCAATCAAGGCATATAAAAGTGTTGGTTCCAAACACCATCCCTCCAAAATTCGTCATCCACCATCCCAAGTTTGGAAAATAAAAATTCATTCATCCAAATGTCCAAACAACCTTTCCACATCTACCATTATCTGTCATAATCCTACATCTCACCTAAAGTCCAAAAATCCCATGTCACAAATCCGTCACATCATGGCAACAACTCTTTACCATAAGGACTCTCATGGCACTCTATTATGATGTGCATATTTTGATAAGGCCAACTCTAGTATCAGAAAGGATCACAATGACATCGATCAGTTGTATACAAGTTCTACGATCCTGACAAGACAACTCCTTCAGCAAGGTCATTATTGGCATATCATGGCACCAGTCTCTACATCAACACCGTCAATGGATTCAGAACAGTCAGTGGTCACTAAAGCATCCAGGCTATCCACAAAATTAGAAATACAAAAAAAAATTAAAAATTAAAAAATTGTCACCCTAATGAAAACTTGGCAAATAAGCGTCTTGGTGACACCAAAAAATCAAAAAGTCAAGAAAATAGTAAAGAGAAAAATTTCATCCAATGGTGAAAACCTGGCAAACAGGCGCCCTGGATAAGTACCATGATGAAAACTTGGCAAACAGGCATCATGTGTAAAATAAATCATCTATGTGGACTCTTACACTTGGGGGCAAGTTATCTCATTTCCCATACCTTCCTCATGACATTGACATCTGTCCATCTTAGCCCTATCATTTCCATTCACTTTCCCACTTACCTTGGTCTTGACATAAAACTGGCACACATAAATCATGCTTTGGGAAAACTCTTGACATGTCTATCCTTCGGTCATACATGATTCACAAAACTTCATGTCATTAACTGTCATAGTCTTGTTGTCCTTATACGACATAGTCCTTGAAAATCATATGACAATTCCCTTAGTCTCATGTCTCTCGTCCTTTACCAAGGCCACCCCCTATCCTTTGATGCCTGTCACCTATCTTGGCTTTCCCTTGTCAAACGGTCTAAGGATAATCATCATCCCATCTAGTCCTAACCAAGTCATTCCAAATGCAACGAGTCTAATTCATACAAGCACATTATCCAAAACATTACTTGACTTCATTCTTGGCCCGACTGTAGACCTCAATACTTTTGTCACATTATTGTCATTGTCCTCACGTTGTTTCAGGATGCGTCCTTCCCATGTCAAACAACATTGTCATCACTTGTCAATTGGTATTCAGCTTGACTAGGGGCACAATCATGTTTTTCCTTGGATTCTCATGTGTAGGCACCAATCATATGCATTTGTCACATTCCTATTAAACGTCAAAATCCAAAAAAATCATAAAATGAAAAAAAAAGACAAAAACATCATAAAATGTCCTAAAAAAAGACAAAAAAACATCACAAAAAAGTCTTGAAAAAAGACCAAAAAACATCATAAAACGTCCTGAAGAAAAACACAAAAACATCCAAATCAATGTCAAAATCCTAAAAATGGAGTGAAATTCGGTCATGTCAATCAGTCCATGTCATTGTCGAACTACGTTGTCTCTGCGCATTTGCTACATAGGCAAGGCCATTAGTCAATGAGTCCCTGAGACATTAGGTCAGTCCTTTTAGTTTGGTCCAAATAAAATCATGGTATTTGTCACAATCGTCACATCAGTCAAATAAGTTAGACGTAGTCAAACTCAGACACAAGACAGTCATTTGAAACATCAATCTTAAAATTGGTCAAAATTAGACAACACAGTCCAATCAATTATACAGTCAATATCAGTCAACTTGCCAAAACATATTACTCAAAACAATGTCAGTCTCGTCACTCTTTGGTTCTCTTCAAGATGTGTCCTTCTTGGAGTTACACCTCGTCAAAATGTCATTTTCCTTTTTAGGATGTGTCCTTCCTGACAATAGGCCCCGTCAAACTGTCAACACCGTCAATTTGACAAAACTCTTAAACTGTCAAAACTGTCAAACCGGCAAGAATTCAATCTTTGGCAAACAAACATTGGCAAACAAAATTAAATGGCTGTTAATTTTTCTGGTCTATCTTGTTTTATCTTTTGACTATTTTGTCTATTTTTGTCTTATATTTTTATTGTCTTGTCTTTTTGGTCATGTTACTAGCTACCTCAAGGATGTCCCATGAAGGATTTAGAGGTGCGATGACATCTCCTGGCCTATTTTATTTATTTTTCTTTGACTGTTTTCCATGGATTGTCTCGACAAAAAGACTAGGGCAACATGACCCTTAGTATGAGTTAGGACATTCCTTGTCTGTGATTTTCTGTTTTTCAAATGGATGACCTTGCACACCTTGGTATACGTCATATCATGGTGTTTGTTGTCCATTTGTTCCATTTTACCACCCAATGATGATTAAGAGCAATAAATATTAAAGTCCCATGGCAATGTTTTGAAGGATTTGGTCTAGGAACTAACATGCATATATTTTCGTCTTGTCATCTTCTCTCTCCCATCTCTTATAGGCATTGTATCCATATCATCATCCATATCTTTTGCACTAACATTTCTTTGTCTCTTCATATTTTAGTCTTCTCATTAATTTCGAGAGCACACCCATGTTCTTGGAACCTGTCTATCCTCTCGAGGGGGCATACCATAACCTTCCTCGTCATTCTTCCTCATCTTATTTTGCATTGGGGCATTTCTTGGCTTATTTTTCTTTGTCACAACACGACAAGCGACAGTATGACAAAGAGGGACAAAATGTAAACACCTAAAAATGACCTAGGCCTGCAAGCTTCATTTTTACCACTTTCGTCCTAGCATAATTAAAGCATTTAATTATGTCCTTGGTCCACATTGGACTATTGATTAAATAATTCATAATTATTTAATTAATTCATGTCACCTATTCTTCATGATTATTAAATAAATAAATTTTATTTATTTATTAAATACGTCATTAACTGTCCAAGCCTTTCTTTAATTAAATAAATTTCTTAATTTATTTAATTCCCCCTTTTTGCATTTAATTCTTATAGATTATTAAATAAATAAATTTCATTTATTTATTTAATACATCACTAATTGTCTTAATTAAATAAGTTGATTAATTTATTTAATTAATGTGTGTATGAAAATATGATACGTAAATGAATTAAAAATAACTGTTCAAACACACCAGTAGGACATTATATCAAAATAGAATATAAAAAGTAAAGAAGTGCAAACTCAGTATTCTGCTTCCATTGTCATCCTATTGTCCTCTATCTTTAGTATTTTTGTCGATTCCAGCTTTGTGTTATCAGATCGTAAGCTAGGCTCAACAAACTATCTTCCTAAAGAACGAGATTTTGCTATGATGTAGATGCATGATTAAACTATGATGATGATTTGAACTAATGAACTTGAAATAAACATGATGCTATGAGATTAAAATGCTAAATGAACTAAATGCATGAACTCTAATTAATTGCCTATTACCAATGCTTGGATTCACACAGGTATTTATAGAGTTTTTCGAATGATTTTGATTGGCTGTCTCGATTGACAGTTGTGATAATTCCTGGCAGATCGAACGGTTGAAGAAAAATGAAACTGAAGGAGAAAATAGAAGAAACCTAAAATAAGATTTTTCTATTTTTACGAAAGAGAAGAAGATAAGAAGATAAGAATAAAAGAAAGATTTAAAGCTGATAAATAAATGAATTAAAAATTCAATTGTTTATTTGTGGAGGACATTCAGCTTTTCTTAATTAAATAAAATATTTAATTAAGCTTTTAAAAGCAGAAGAAAGTTTGTGATAAGAAGAGAGCTTTAATCATGTTTTATTGAAAAAAGCAAAAGATCTCATAATTAAATAAAATATTTAATTATGATATGAGAAGATTCCACAATCAAATAAAATACCTAATTGTGATAAAGAAAGCATAAGCTATTTTTAATTAAACAAGATTTATTTAATTAAATCACTTTTATGAAATTAATTAAATGAAACATTTATTAATTAGAAGAAGAATTAAAATAGAAGAAAATGAGATATTTAAATTTAATTAAATCAAAAGATTTAATTTAAATTCAAACAGTGATAATTAATTTAAATAAATAGAATGTATTTATTTAAATAATTAAGTGGACATATGAAAATAATTAAATAAAATAAATTTATTTAATTATGGAAGAGAAATAAGATGAATGAACAATATAATTAAATTAATTAAATTTAATCATATATAGAGGACTTTAGAAAAATTATTTAAATAATAAATATTTAATTAATTGTCAGGATTATAGACATGACCATTTTTATGCGTATACATTTTGCCCCTTTTTGAAGTGATGTGTGAAACGCATTGCTTCAAAGAAAAATAAAAATTTTGCCCCTGATATGTTTCTGATTTTTTGATTGTCGATGATGCCCCCTCGGGAGGTAAATCATGAAAGAAGAAGTTGATAGTGATAGGGAAACAGTGATTTAGCTCCCGATAGATGATGTGGTCGATGCCCCAGTGAAAAAGAGGATGTTAAATGGAAAATGCCATTGATGCACACCCTAAAAAGACCCTTATAAGGTAAAAGGGGTAAAATAAAGTGTCATTCTCACCCTGCTGCTACAGTAAAATTTGAGCTCTGAGAGTGACTTGGCGAGATGGTGATCCCTGTGCACAAACATAGGTTTGAGCGAGCGCGACGATATCAGAGACCAGCAGCATATGGACCACCGGTGAGTGATTTGAACCATCTATGTTGTCAATTTTTGCATTTTAGATCAGATTTGAATTGTTTTAAAATCGGACTATAATTTTTTTGAACGTTTTAGCACATCTAGGGATAGTTTTAGCGCATTCGACAAATCTTTTAGCGCATTTAGGAAATTTCATAGCGCATCCAGGAGTAGAGTAAAAACTGATTCGTTAGCGCATCCGATAGATAGAGTTGCGCATATAGGGCGAAATCGGCTAGGTAGGTGTTTTAGCGCATCTAGGGCACAAAACTGCGCATTTAGGGTTTGGCCCAAAAATGCTAGAGTTGCTCATAGGGTAGTTAGAGTAGCGCATACGAGAGATAGAGTAGCGCATACAGAGTTTTAGCGCATCGGGGAAACAGTTTAGCGCATAGGAGAAAAACTTTAGCACATATGGGTTTTTAGCGCATATGAGCAACAAAATGGCGCATTTAAGAGATTTTTCCCAAAACACGGATGTGATGAAAAATGATGATGAAAATTGCTTCTTTAGTCAATAGATAGATAAATTGTAGGACCATCATGCTGATAGGATAGAAAATCTGATAGATAACTGATAACTTTGCTTTCCGCAATTGAAAAAAAAAGAGTAGATAGCTGATATCTTTGTGACAAACAACAAAGAGTAAAATGATTGATTGAGTGATTTGAATGTGATAACTTTGCTTCTCGCGATTGAAAAACAAAGAGTAGATGTTGGATAAATTTTCTTTCTACGATAGAAAACAAATAGTAAAAATGGAGATAAAAATTTGCATTCATGATTGAAATACAAATAGAAAATGATATGTGTTAATAAATTTTCTTTCCTGAAAAGAAAAACAAATAGTAAATGATGATAGAGTAGATTGATTTGACATGCTGATAGATTGATGTAGCACTGGATATGGTTCATTGATATGTTATGTTTTCTAGATAGATCATATGATATGAGGCTGATTTGATGTATTTGTTGTGATGGTCGAACAAAATAGGAGGCTTTCAAAAGCCTCTAGATCAGAGAGCAGTTCCCACTATGTTGGGAGCGGATAGGAGAGCTGACTCCTGCAGAGTTACAGGTGATAGCTGACTGTGGATTGGGACTGTTGTTGACCATGCCGTGAGGCATTCGGGCCAACAGGGGGCTATTGACGGCGTTGGCCGAGAGATGGCATTCAGAGCATAACACCTTTCACCTGCCGATGGGTGAGATGAGTGTGATGCCTGAGGATGTGTATCAAATTCTGGGGATTCCGGTTGTTGGTGCCCTTGTGGTTTATGACCACAAGGAGATTGGTGGGACCGAGGCATTGCAGCAGATATGTGGCGATCCCGGTATATATGGCTACTGGATAGACTTGGATGATTTCAGTAGGTATCCCGCTCTAGTAGTGGTGTTGGCTGCATTTGTCAGAGGTTTCCTTGGATCGGACCATCGGTCCAAGGGATTCGCCATGGGTTGGGGGAGGATGCTGGAGTGGATGATCACTCAGACACGGAGATTTGTCTGGGGTAGCTATGTCCTAGTAGACATGTACCATGATCTTCATCGGATTGTTTACAGAGGATCGACGAGCCTGGTGAGTGGAGTTACATTGTTACAGATCTGGGCGTGGGAGCATATTGCTGTCACGAGACCACTTTGCACTAGAGCGAGACCAGCAAGGAGGCCATATGTGTATGCATATTCAGGCGCAGTTGTCCAGCAGAGGCTGGGCAAGGTAGAGTACTGGCGGCGAGTTTTGGATGATGTCGATGCAGTGATATGGAGGCCCTACACAGATTGCGAGGCATGGGCAACAGATCAGTTAGAGATGCCTTTTGTGTGCAAACCACGATACCTGATAGGGTGGACGCCCTTTATTATTGAGAGATTTTTGGCACTACAGGTTCTGAGGCAGTTTGGATTCACTCAGGGGATGCCCCAGGGCATTGCTCATTATGGGCAGTGTAAGGGGGATGTAGGATGGGGGCCATGCATTCCATACCAGGAAGCGTATACAAAGTACTCTACTTTACAGCCCGAGGTATGGGCAGACAGGCCAGAGGTATTGGATGCAGGGATGATAGATGATTATGCCCAGTATTTTCATACACATCCGTTTCCACGGTTCACAGTGCTAGATGAGGCACGGGCGATCAGAGTAGCACCACAGCCAGGAGCAGGGATACAGGGAGGTGTGGCTGGTGGGGAGTAGGCTATGAGTGGAGGAGAGGAGGCTATGGGTGGAGGAGAGCAGGCTATGGGTGGAGGAGAGGAGGAGGAGGAGGGAGAGGAGAGTGAGGAGAGTGGAGATGGGGAGGAGGAGGACAACTCAGACGTCGGAGATGATGGGGATGAGCAGAGGCAGTAGAGACTAGACAGCCTAGGCAGAGTACCGATTCCTCGACGGACCAGATCTGGGAGTAGGCTTCAGACAGTGATTAGGGTGACATCCTTGTCTCAGCAGGCACAGATAGATGCTTTGCAGGGTCAGGTGCAGACCTTTCAGGGGCAGCAGCCACAGCTACAGAGTCAGTTAGCGCAGGCTCAGAGCATGATAGTGCAGTTACAGGCACAGCTTGCACAGGCCCAGACACAGGCACAGGCGCAGGTACCTGCCCTGGATTCCCAGGTGGCACAATTGATAGTGGAGAGGGATGCCCTTAGACGGCGAGTCCAGGAGGCCGAGGGTGTAGCACAGAGGCTGATGGGTACTGTGGAGAGTACCTCCTTACAAGAGGTCATTGCAGAGGGGTTCGAGGCTGCTAGGGAGGCCGAGTACTATAGAGTTCGATATGAGGAGCTATGCCCTCCTGAGCGGCGAGAGCCATTTCCCAGATCTCACAGCAGGACCAGGACCCGATCACAAACATTGACACATGGTAGAGAGGTTACAGGGCCTCGACAGGATCCTGATGCAAGTATGAGTGGCAGGCCACCTCCTTCCGGACCAGCTCCTTCAGGGGCATCCACCAGTTAGCCATTTTGGGACTGATTTGTTATGTATATTGAGTTTTGATTATGTCTTATGTATTATGTTGTGAACTTTCTAGCTTCATTGGACATTGGACATTTGTATTATTTTGATGAGTGATGATATGCAGCGGCGATGTTTCTAATGATGTTATGTTTATGCATTTGTGATATGATATGGATGTGACTTGTATGCATGTATGATATGAGATGGATTTTGATATGTTTCTATTATTTTTGCGGACTAATCATTATGATGCAGGATGGTGTAGTAATTATGATGTGAATGCCATGATTTTGTGATGATGTATGTATATATGTGAGATGTTAATTTATTTGAATTTTTCTATGTATGCAATGCATCGTGACATGATAGATAATGAATGTGGTATGAATAATGATGAAAAGATAAATGATATGTAAAATGGTAATATGATGATAATGAAATGATGATATAATGATAAAATGATAAATGATTAAATGATGAAAGATAATGGTAAAATGAAATGGTATGCTATGATAAAATGATAAAAAAAATAAATGAAATGATATGAGATGATACAATGATAAGGATGATGATAATGAGAATGATAATGAATAATAAATGATATGGTAATGATAATGATTAAAATGAATGAAATGATCACGAAAATGAAGAGGATAATGGTAAAATGATAATGATATGATATGAGATTATAATGATAAAATGATTAAATGGTAAATGAAAATGGTAATGATAACAATAATGGTAAATGATAGTGATGGAATGAATGATAAATGATATGATAATCATGGTAAAATAATGATGATAATAATAAAATGAATGAATGATATGGTAAAATGATGATTATAATGATGAAAATGAATGATAAATAATGATGATAAAAAATGAAGTGAAAAGAGAAATGATAAAGGAGAATGATAAATGAATGATAAAATGATAAATGATAAACGAAAAATGAAAAACGAGAATGAAATGATAGATGAATGAAAATGAAATGATAAAGGAGAGTGAAATGAATGAATGCAATGAATGAGAATGATGATAATAATGATAAAGATGATGAATGATAAATGATAATAATGAATGGATGCAATGAGTCAAATGTCCAAATGTCCACAAAAAGGCTCAAACTATATGACAACCGTTGATGCCTTCATTCAATCTTTCAAAACACCGATGTGAATCCAATATGCAGATATATACAATGATCTAATAAATATGCAACTATATGTAATTAACCAGTTTGTTGAGCCTGTTATAAGCCTTCTTGAATCATCATAGAACGTTTTGAAATGTTGGAAGTATGTACAAGCATCAGAGGGGAAATTAGCGCCAATGATGACCAGAGTACAACTTTCATGAATTTTGATATAGCAAGCAAACACAAGCATCGAGGTATAATTGAACCGAGATAACCTGAGCATTTCTTGCATAAACAGACAAAGATTAACCACCGTTCTGATGCAAATGTGGAACTGTCATCGATGATATTGCTTTGATCGTCATGTCCTGTGACATATTTGCATCCGATTGACTGTTAACCTCAAGACAGCAAACAAAGAAAAATCATTCTTGTTCCTTGCCACTCTAGTTTAGGACATCATTGAGTGTGCTCTAGAGTAATGATATCGAGAATTAAACAATTTTTGGTCAAACATGTAATACTGTTATTCCATACATTATTCAGATATTTGGATCATCCAATAGACAATGATATGATATCTTGCTGAGAAGTGTGTCATGATCGGATAAAGTTGTTGTATGAGTTTGTTGTTTGTTTGAATGCTCAGATACTATGTCATAGTCTAGCTGTTTTGGTATGTGCTGAAAGTTAAGTGCCCCCAGTTGAGTTTTGCCCCGTTGACTAACACAACTTGCGGAAAGGAATATGTACAAACGATCAAGCCATGGTAAGACGTTTTAACCCTCTAGGCAGATGGCGGCAGGATGATGCGATTAATGACCCTAAGATATGAAAAAGATGCAGAAAAAAGGAAACTTTGAAAAGACAAAGTGCAAAACAGGAACTAATAGATGGAAAGGTACGGATAGCGTCTATTTGCCAGATTTTCACTATCCGTATTTATTGCATTTTTCTGATATCTTTTTGATATTTTTTTGTATTTTTCTGTCAATAGACTGCCTGTTTGCCAGGTTTTCACCCTATGACATTTTTTTTATTTTTTTGTATTTTTCCAAGATTTTTCTACTGTTTTTGGATTTCTTCAGGACTTTTTCTGCTGTTTTTAGATTTCTTTAGGACTTTTTCTACTGTTTTTGGATTTCTTCAAGACTTTTTCATTTTGGATTTCTTCATAACTTTTTCTGCTATTTTTGGATTTCTTCAGGACTTTTTTTGCTGTTTTTGGATTTCTTCAGGACTTTTTCTACTGTTTTTGGATTTCTTCAGGACTTTTTCTGAGTTTTTGGATTTCTTTAGGACTTTTTCTGACTTAAACATAATACTTCTTAAGATGTATACTGTTGATGGGTTCATCAAATAGGTCTCCTTCTAGCGTTGATAATTTGTATGCTCTTAAACCGTAGACGACAATAACCACATAAGGGCCTAACCAGTTTGGTTCAAACTTTCCTTTATTTTCTTTGTCTTGTTGATTGCGCGAGTTCTCTTTCAGAACTAGATCACCCACCTGAAAGGTACGTGGCTTTACTTTGTGATTATAGCTACGAGACATCATCTGTTGGTATGCTTTCAAATGGTCCGCTGCTCTCTGTCTCTTTTCATCTAAAAGTTCTAACTCTTGGAGTCGGGAAACTCTGTATTCCTCATCTGTTATGAGACCTTTCAGTGATACTCTTAATGAAGGTATCTCTACTTCTCAAGGCAATATGGCTTCTGCTCCATAGACGAGGGCAAAAGGTGTTGCTCCTGTTGGCATTCGGACACTAGTTCTGTAAGCCCACAAGGCGAGATTGAGTTGAATATGCCAATCCTTCCCTGAGTCATTGTCAGTCTTCTTCAAGATCTTTAGTATAGTCTTGTTTGAGGCCTCTGCTTGGCCATTCCCTTGAGGATAGTAAGGCATGGAATATCTGTGCTGAATATGGAATCTTTCACAAAGTTCATCAACATCCTAATTTTTGAAAGGCCGACCATTATCTGTAATAATGGCATTAGGGATACCATATCGACAAATAATGTAGTTGAGTATGAAGGATGAGATTTGTTTTCCAGTGACTTTAGAGAGAGGTACTGCCTCAATCCACTTAGTGAAATATTCTGTTGCTGTGATAATGAATTTATGCCCATTTGAAGAAGAAGGATGAATTTTGCCCACGAGATCTAATCCCCATTGAGCGAGTGGCCAGGTTGGTGTAAACGAATGAAGTTCTTGTGCAGGAGCATGAATAAGATTCCCATGAATCTGATATTTTGAGCATGTTTTAACAAAAGTGAATGATTCCCTTTCCATTGTAGGCCAGTAGTAACCCATTCTAATCAATTTCTTGGATAAGGTTAGTCCACTCGAATGAGTACCACAAATGCCCCCATGAACTTCTTGTAAAGCTTTGTCGGATTCGTCACGTTCAAGACATCGAAGTAAAGTACCATCAAGACCACGACGATAAAGGGTATCAACAATAAGGGTATATCGAGAGGATTGTCGGATAAAGTTACGTTTTTGGTTGCGGGATAAGTCAGGCGGTAAAGTATCATCTTTTAGGTAGGCATAAATCTTACCATACCAAGGTGAATCGGATCCTACCAAGTGGCAGATAATTTGGCTTTTAGGTGTGTCATAGGCAGGTGTAAATAATTGTTCCACTAGAAATTCATAGCGAGTCTATTTTTCTGGGAGTTGTACCAATGAGGCGATCGTAGCCATAGCGTCAGCCGATTTGTTGTCAACCCTTGGAATTTGTGTGAACTGAATGTTTACAAAGTACTTTTTGAAGTCATCAATCATCTTCTTGTATGGCAACAACTTGTCATCCTTAGTCTGATAATCATCATTGATTTGGTTAATGACTAACTGTGAGTCACCATAAACTTGTAGCTCGGTAATCCTCCATTCCACTGCTGTCTTTAATCCAGTGATTAGTGCTTCATATTCGGCTATGTTATTGGTGCATGGAAACATTAGCCTATATGACCAAGGAATGGTATGTCCTTGAGGGGTGACAAAGAGAATGCCTGCCCTCGATCCATGTTGAGTGAAAGAACCATCGAAGTATAAGGACCATAACTGCTTAGAGTCTGCCGTGAAAACATCAGCGTCTGGGAACTCAATGTGTAGGGGGTGCTCTGTTTGTAGAGGAGTGTCTGCTAGTTGATCCGTAATAACTTGTCCTTTGATTGCTTTGCGATCAACATAGTGGATGTCAAACTCACTCAAAATCATGACCCATTTTTCTAACCTTCCTGTTCGCGATGCTTTACTTAGTAGATACTTGAGTGGATCAATTTTTGAAACAAGATTGATTGTATGAGTTAGCATGTAGTGTCAGAATTTCTGTGAAGCAAAGACTACTGTCAAACAAGCCTTCTCAATGAAAGTGTAGTTAAGCTCATGACTTGTCAGTGTTCTGCTAATGTAATAGATTGCACGTTCTTTCCCTTCATGGTCTTCTTGTGCTAACAATGCCCCCAAGGATGTCTCAGTTGCAGCAATATATAGGATCAATGGTTTGTCTGGATTTGGTGGTACTAGAACTGGTGGGTTCATCAGGTACTGCTTGATTTGTTGAAATGCCATTTCACATTTGTCATCCCATTTAAAAGGAACATTCTTATGTAGGAGATGTGTGAACGGTAGACTTTTGTCGACCAATTATGCAATGAATCTTCTGATGGACTGAAGTCGCCCTTGTAATGACCTTAATTGACTGATGTTCTTTGGAGGAGGCATCTTCATGATTGCCTGAACTTTTGTAGGATCTACTTCAATTCCCTTTTTTGAAACAATATATCCTAACATTTTTCTGGATGTGACCCCAAAAACACATTTCTTAGGGTTTAGGCGAACTTTGAATTTCTCCAATTTGGTAAATATTTTTGACAATATCTCCAAGTGTCCCTCTCTGGTGTATGATTTGGCCAATATGTCATCTATATAATCTTCCATGAATGTGTGCATCATGTCGTGAAAGATTGTAGTCATAGCTCGTTGATAAGTAGCTCCAGCATTCTTTAAGCCGAAAGGCATGACATTCCAACAGTATGTTCCCCACGGACAAGTGAAAGTTGTTTTCTCTTGGTCTTCTGGTGCAATCTTGATTTGGTTGTAACCCGAGAAACCATCCATTAATGAATACATGGCATGGCCAGCTGTCAAATCAACGATAGTATCAATGCTCGAAAGCGGAAAGTCATCCTTTGGACAAGCTTTGTTAAGGTCTCTGAAATTAGTGCATACTCTTACACGTTTGTCTGGTTTTGCTACTGGTACAATGTTGGAGATCTATTCTGCATAGGCAATTGATCTTATAAAGCCTGCATCGAGGAGCTTCTTGAGTTCTTCCTTAACCAGTAATGCTACATGAGGATTCATCTTTCTGAGTTTTTGTTTTACTAGTTTAGCTCCTGGTTTGATAGAAAAATGATGCATTATGAGATTGGGATCAAGGCCTGGCATGTCTGCATATGACCAAGCAAAATTAACTTGATTTTCTTTGAGGAAGTTCATGAACTCTAGGATTTCTTTATCTGTCATTGATTCAGCTAGCTGTAAAATCCGTGGATTATCTGTAATTGCAATATTGATTTCCTTTGTAGGCTCGATCAAGATGGGTGATCGCTCATGATAGTGCTCTGGGAGAGTGTCAAGAGTCCCATCAGCTGGTGCCTTAAAAAGGTTTTCACCATCTAATACGCTCTTTATTTTATCTTTTACTTGATCTAGTACTGCCATATTATGGTTTTCACCACTAGATCATTTTTCTTTATTTTTATTTTTGCAGCTAGGAGACTTGACACTCTCCTGATTAAAGACTTCATACCGAAAATCACTAGTGGAACAATTATCGACACCTTCGGCAGAAAGGAAGTTTATGATAGCTTCGTCATTGGGAAAAATAGGTATATCTATAGGTTCGGTTAGAGCCCAGTCAATGAGATCAGGATGGATTAATGGTAGGACGTCATCTGGTCATGTAAAATCGGTGATGGTTAGAGTCAAGATAGAGTTATCGGTAGGATCCGAAGTATGAGGTAGGTCAATGATGGTACTATTCTCCTGATAGTTTTGTTCGTTGAAATCTGACTCAGTATCACTAGACTCATAGTTGCGTTGTGGTTCAAATTCTTGTGGTTGGGATCCTGAACCTTCTCCTTTGATTAAAGTGGGCGTATGCTTGTGTATGACATCTACCTCCTTGTCCCTCCAAAATTCATCATTGTGAATGGTATCCCATTCATATTCAGCAGAATCGGTATCAGAATTATTTTCTATGTAATTTTGGATTAATGCCAAACATGTCTCTTTCTTATCGGAACCTTCTTGTAGTGTAAAAACATTACCTTGTGATTATTTAGATTGGGTAGCATCATAGCCTATTCCAGTTTTATCATATGCAGCAAGCCTTGGGAGATGGATAGGCTCAACTACACCTTCTTTCCTTTTTCCAAGAGGACCATTGTCATATCCCATCTTTTGCATGATGGAATATCCTTTCCCATATTGATCTGTTGGTAAGGTGACATTTAGAACTGCTTCCTCTTCATCCTTATAAAGCCAATCTAGAATTGTTGTATCCTCAGGATCGCCCATGGGAAACTTTTCTTTGATAAATTGTCCATTGAACTTGGTAGTGGGCTCCATTTGTACTTGTGCCGATGTTGATGCTGCTGATATCTGTTGTGGTGTAATAGAAGGTTATCCATGTGATCGAGGAGATGTAGGTAGATTAGCAAGAAAAAGGGAATATTCCCCAACTCCACTTTCCTTGAACTGCAGTTTCTTGTCAAAGCTTCTAGCTAATTGACTGATTTGTGTATTATGCTTAGGAGAAGTATCAGCAAGTGCTTCTCGATTATTTGGAACCAAAGTATCCTGATGAGCTTTGACATTGGCACAAGTTTGGGTGTTTGAGTTATCAGCTGGTATAGTGATTTCTTGTCCATCATATGGAAACTTAAGACATTGATGGTAAGTGGACGGAACAGCTTGCATTTCATGGATCCAAGGACGACCCAACAGGATGTTGTATGCGAGATCTCGGTCTAAAACTTGACAAAAGGTATTTTTGATAACAGGTCCCACTCTAATTGGTAACATGATTAGACCTTTTGATGTTCTCTCCTCATCATCATAGGCTTTTATAGTAATCTTCCTTCTAGGATCAATGGAGTCTTCTGCAAATCCTAATGCTTGAACTACCTTCAAGGTACATATATTTAGACCAGCCCCTCCATCTATTAGAACACGTTTAACACGAAATTTATGGATCATGACCTCTAAGTATAAAGATGAATTGTGGGGATGAGTCATGGAAACATCGTCTTTGTCTGAAAATGAGAGACACGTAGGTGAGGACAAATGTCCTACCATGGCTTGAAATCGGTTCACATCCAAATCCGTGGATACAGTCGTCTCAAAAAGGGCTTTTTCTAAAATTTCCTTGTGTGCAGGGGAAATCTTCAGGAGTTCTAAAATGGAGATTTGAGCCAAATTTTTTCAAAGTTGGTTAACTAAGTCATATTGATGTTGAGGGAAGGTCTCAGTGGATTTTGAAGAGGTACCCTTTAAGATAACTTTTGCTTGGGCTCTCGTTGTGACATTCACTTGTCCATTGTCTACTTTCTCCTTGATTTTTATAACATTGACTCGCTCATCATCTGTATAGAGGTGACGGATTACATTGTCATCAATTTGATTCACATTTTTGTCAGAAAACTCTCCCTTTTGATAATTTGGTAGAGGATTGTGAAATGCTTGGTGATCTTCATTGGATTTCTGTTGTCCTTCTACTGTGATAATGCCCTTGTCAATTAGATCTTGAATAGCATGTTTCAAACCTTGACAGTTGTTTGTATGATGACCTCTGCACCTATGGTAGTCACAAAAATAGGCCTCATTCCATGATGGAGGTTTTACACTAGGTTCATAATTGCGTTGTGGTGGTAACATAAGGACATTCTTTTCCATAACCTCTTTGAAAGCAGATTCTAAGGATTGTCCTAGTGGAGTGAAAGTTCTTCTATTGGAGAAGAATGGAAATCGTTGTGGTTTCGTGTTTGAGGTATTCCCTAAAGTGTTGTTGTTGTTTCCCCGGTAGTTTTGGTTACTGACAGTCCCCTGATTGTTGTTCGTTGAAGGGGGATGATTGTTTCCTAGATTCGCGATTGAATTGACATTATTATTACGAGTAGTGTTTGGGGTGCTCAGAACAAATGGCCTAGTCGTGATATGATTTGCATCTACAACACCATCATTTACAATGTTCTTGTTGCGGGTCCAAAATTTAGACTTGTCTTGATTGTTGTAATGGCTAGATGAGCTAGGGTTGTCTCTATCAAGTTTTATTGTCCCTCTTTTAACCAAAGCACTTTTGATGGTGATGGCATCCTCAATCAATTTCTCAAAGGAAGGTGGACAATGTAAATTCAAACAATAGCTCATTTCTGAATTGAGACTATTGATGAAAGTAACCATTTTCTCCTTTTCAGGGACAGGACGGGGGTACCTAGCGAACATTCTCCTCCATCTTTGAAGAAAGGTAGTGAAAGATTCCCTAGGTTTTTGTGCAACTTTGCAAAGATCAATCATGGTGATTTGGTGTTGAATGTTGTAGGAGTATTGTGTTATGAACAAATTGATCAATTCCTCAAATGTTCGAACAGGAGGTGTAATCTTAGATAACCATTCCATAGAGTTGACTCCAAGGCTTCGAGGAAATAATCGCAATAAATATGTATCCTTGTGGGAAAATTCCATGTCATGTTTCGAAAGTCTCTAATGTGGTCAATTGGGTCTGATTTCCCATTATAACGATCAAATTTGAGAATTTCACAGTGTTTAGGAAATGGAATCATGTTGAGACTTCTATCAAAAGGATAAGGACATATGTCATCCAAAGTGTATTTCTTGGTTGTGGTTCCCACTCGTAATTCTTTGATTGTTCCTTACATTTCTTTAAACTCTTTTTAAAGAAAGCGGAATCAGATAGGGATGGTTCTTCTTCCTTGCTTTTTAATTTCTTAGTATCAAAGTCTTTAGGCAATTTAGCTCCTTGATCTACCAAGAAAAGAAAGTACTTTTCTTTGTCACGTTGTATAATCTGTTCAAGGATCTTAAGAAACTTGGGGTTTTGTTCTGCCTCTCTAAGTTCTTCCTCTTGCTCATCATCACTATCTACGGGAGTTTTGTTCATGTTTTTGTTCTTAAGCGACGAATTTTCTTCTCTATCAGCCATATTGTTGTCACTGAAAAGGGGACTATCCCGTTCACCTTCTTCTTGAATGTTGTGTGTGGAAGTTTCTTGTTGAGATGTTTCTCCTAGCTTGTTGTGTTGAGATCTTGTAAAAATAGGCATATGTAAGAAATCTTCAGATATGATCAAAAGTTACTAAAGGATTTGATTAGGATGTGTTGAATATTCAATTGAAGGTTGTGGTATATTCTCAAACTCAAGAGGTTGATTAAGATTGTGACGTTGAGACAATGCTAATCTTTGATAATAAGCTTGGGTAGCCAAAGGTTCTACAGCATAATCGTCGGTGAATCCCCTAATGTAGTCTTGGTATCTGTGGAGGAATGTGCGATAATGGAGCAAGACGTCTCGGCTCTTATACAGGAATTCTTTGCGATCTAAAGTCTTTTTGTAACTTAAGTTTGTTTTGGGCTTCTTGATCCTATTGAAAATTGATTTCTTGGTGAACTTAGTTGATTTCCACTTTCTCAACATGGGAGTAAAATCTCAGAGATTCGGTTCTGTGTACAAATTCTGCAGAATCCTAAAAGCGCTATTCTATTTCCTAAATGCGCTGCAAAAAAAGGTAAATGCGCTAGAGAAAGAGTCAAATGTGCTGCAGAATACCTTAGATGCACAGAAATAGAGCACATATGCGCAACAGAATACCCTAAATGCACTGAAACAGAACACAGATGCGCCAGAACAGAGTTTAAATGCGTTGCAGTTTTTCCTAGATGCGCTAAAATAGTTTTTCTAAGGATAGTTTTGACCAGTTTTCAGCTGAAATTTATCATGTTGGTTTTTGGATGATCCTTTATCTGAATTAAGGTTTTGAAAGCACAGCAAACAATCTGATTTAAGTTGATTCGTAACCAAGCACAGAATAAGACAAGCACAACCTAAGTTAGGCCAGGACAATATCCACTAGACTCCATGTGGGTTTTTCCAACTGCATATCAGTAGCGTGTGAATCCAGAAGCTTGGCTGCACAGACTCCCCCTTATAGTGCACTCTCTTCTTAGGCCAACCAAGCTTCCAACCCCCATGAAACTCCCATGGTGAGCTGATCACCTCTACTACTGACTACGAAAGTGTGGAAGGCTTCACACCGACCGGTGCTGGACTAGCAGATAGAAGGTTTTTGGCTTTCTAAACAATGGTATTTAGTTCAGGACCCCCGTTCGAGTGGCCATACATGGGGCAAGAGATTAATCACCATTAAGGTGGCACTCCAGCTTGAAGAGGTTAAGCTCAACAGGGTTTAAGGGAGTACAACTCCGTCCGTATGACACATACGCACAAGCAACCTTAGGTTTTCCCTTAAGATTTACATTTATATACTGGTTGGGGGTAGCTTGGCCTTAGCTCCATTGCCAGTTTGAGTCATCCCTTAAGGTGAGTACTTTTTCCCTTAAGGCAGGCCCAATTTCTAGAGTCAATAACCGTTTCTCTTGCACCTAGGATCGCACAAGTGCGCAAGGGGAGAGGATACTTCGATTATCAAATCAGGGTTACACAGGGAAAAGTGGGTCTGGTTTTCTGATCACCTAGTTTGCACAGGGTGAGAGCATAATCACCTACCACTTTCAAGCACAGTCAAGAAGAGTAGACAAGTTCATTTTAAATGCACCAAAATCAAAAGTGATTTATTCTAAGTGAAGATTTTGCTTCACAACAGACATGGGGTTCGTTTTAACTGCATGATAAAGGTGTGGTGGCTACCCTAGATTGATTCATTTTAAATCCAGCAAGAAAGAAAAAAAAGAAATTTTGTCTGTGGAAGGCGTCAGACTCAGAATCTCGGTTACAAACTCTGTCCCCCAAATGCACAGAAACAGAGACCAGATGTGCAACTCTGTTACCTAAATGCGCTAAAACAGAATAGAAATGCGCCGCTCTGTTACCCAGATGCGCGAAAACAGAACCTATATGCGCTATTCTAAATGCAAAAAAAAAAATTAAATTTTTTTGAAACATTTTAAATGCGCTAAAGAAAGTCTTATATGCGCTAACTAAAATCATAAATGCTCTGCAGAAATGCACAGATGCGCCACTCTGTTTCCCAGATGCGCCGCAGAAATGCCCAGATGCGCCTAAACAATCTTCAAATGCGCCGAAATACCTGCAAAATAAAAAAATTCTGGATCTTCCAGATGCGCTGCCGAATGCCCGAAAACCTGTGAGGAAAACCTGCAAGAAAGAAGTATAAAATAGGGGCATAGGCCCCATGGTGGGCGCCATTTAATGTGTGTATGAAAATATGATACGTAAATGAATTAAAAATAACTGTTCAAACACACCAATAGGACATTATATCAAAACAAAATATAAAAAGTAAAGAAGTGCAAACTCAGTATTCTGCTTCCATTGTCATCCTATTGTCCTCTATCTTTAGTGTTTTTGTCGATTCCAACTTTGTGTTATCAGATCGTAGGCTAGGCTCAACAAACTGTCTTCCTAAAGAACAAGATTTTGCTATGATGTAGATGCATGATTAAACTATGATGATGATTTGAACTAATGAACTTGAAATAAACATGATGTTATGAGATTAAAATGTTAAATGAACTAAATGCATGAACTCTAATTAATTGCCTATTACCAATGCTTGGATTCACACAGGTATTTATAGAGTTTTTCGAATGATTTTGATTGGTTGTCTCGATTGACGGTTGTGATAATTCCTGGCAGATCGAATGGTTGAAGAAAAATGAAACTGAAGGAGAAAATAGAAGAAACCTAAAAATAAGATTTTTCTATTTTTACGAAAGAGAAGAAGATAAGAAGATAAGAATAAAAGAAAGATTTAAAGCTGATAAATAAATGAATTAAAAATTCAATTGTTTATTTGTCGAGGACATTCAGCTTTTCTTAATTAAATAAAATATTTAATTAAGCTTTTAAAAGCAGAAGAAAGTTTGTGATAAGAAGAGAGCTTTAATCATGTCTTATTGAAAAAAGCAAAAGATCTCATAATTAAATAAAATATTTAATTATGATATGAGAAGATTCCACAATCAAATAAAATACCTAATTGTGATAAAGAAAGCATAAGCTATTTTTAATTAAATAAGATTTATTTAATTAAATCTCTTTTATGAAATTAATTAAATGAAACATTTAATTAATTAGAAGAAGAATTAAAATAGAAGAAAAGGAGATATTTAAATTTAATTAAATCAAAAGATTTAATTTAAATTCAAACAGTGATAATTAATTTAAATAAATAGAATGTATTTATTTAAATAATTAAGTGGACATATGAAAATAATTAAATAAAATAAATTTATTTAATTATGGAAGAGAAATAAGATGAATGAACAATATAATTAAATTAATTAAATTTAATCATATGTAGAGGACTTTAGAAAAATTAATTAAATAATAAATATTTAATTAATTGCCAGGATTATAGACATGACCATTTTTATGCGTATACAATTAATTAATCTCATCTCCTAAATTAAATAATTAAATTTAATTATTTAATTGCCAATTGATATTCTTCTCATTTTAAATAAATTAAATTATTTAAAATGTCATCTCAATCTTAACTGTCAGTCTAGTTTACTAAATAATCTGAAAAAGATTATTTATTATCTCATAAAATCCATAATTTGAATTAATTTTAATTCAAATTAGTAACTAATCTTCCAAAAATCAAGCAATCAGACAAATTCTTGATTTTCCAAATCTGATCTTCAGTCCAAATCCTATCTCTTTGATTTTTCAAATTTGGCAAATCAGGCAATCTTATCTTCTTGATTTTTCAAAAATCTTCATTATCTAATTAATTTGTCTTATTTATTCTCCGTCGTCCATCTGATTTTATTCCGACCGTTCGATTAAGGATTTCGCCCTAACTCTAATTAGGGATTCTCAGGTTAAATCTAGATTGTTCCTTTTAGGGTCTCGTCATTGATTTATCTCGTCCGTCCGTTCGAAATGGCCTTTTCTATAAAATGCCATTTCCTTCTCATTTTTGGGATAGGTGGACATTTTACGTAATTACTATAGGCATTCATTTACTTAGTTTCACATATTTTGTTATAAGCATTTGATTAATATTGGCATTTTTTTTAGATATAGACATAGGCATTGGCAATAGTCATAGGCACATCAAATCCTTCAAATCTTGTTGTAGGGCTTAGGCATTTTAAATTGCTCAAGAAGACGAATCTGAGGGCAACATATTATCCAGCAAGTAAGGAGGTGTAATGAAGGTGAACCATGGAAGATGGAGATTCTTGGTAATATCATTCCTTTTGTTTTCATCATTTTCCTTTGTACTTCGTTATTTCAATGAATTTTAGTGTTATTGTGTTAACAATCTAACAAATCTGATTTTCCGTTGATTACACATATCATCATTAATAGGCCCCTAAGACCCTTTATTATGCATCCCAAGGCTTATTTCAATCAAGATCCTGATATAATCATCAAATACACTTAATTTATTAACTCCCTGACATTTCCTCAAGCTAAAAAGACTTGGTAGGACCCATACGCCACCTTGGACTATGATTCTCCCATAAATATGGGACCTGTATGCCATAAGTGGCATATGAGTCCCATTTGGCCCCCTTTTAGGGTTTGAAAGAGAAATTAGGGTTTTGGATTCAAATTTCATGAATGTTTGCATTTGGGATCTAATAAATGGTAAATTAGATGGATTTCCTATATAAACAAGGTCTCAAACCATTATTTCACTAAGCCTTCATGATATCAACCTAAGCAATAAAGAGTTAAGCATTCCAAGACTTTGCAAGAGTGTCAAGAGAGTCTACAAGAGTATTTCTATGGAATTCAAGGGAGGATTTTTTCATCACTTGTTACAGAAATTCAAGACCCATTATCATGTCAAGGTCATCAAGCATCAAGCATGTTGTTGGGCTAGTGTTGTGATGTAGCATTAAAGATCCATTTGCAAGCATTGTTTCATATCCAATTCAAGACCAAGATCTACATTCTACATGGCCACTTCATGTTAGATTGTTGATTTACATTCTAAGACATCATTCAAGGTATCACTGTTCATGTTTCATTGTTTCATCATACAATTTAATTACCTAAATGGGGTTTGACCAAGGAAAACTCCTATTTCCCAACAATCAACAAATTTTTCTCTCTCTCTACATGTGTGATTGTAGATCTAGTTGTCTTGGAGCTTGAAAATCCTTTGAAGATTAAGTTACAAGGTTGAGAGAAGTTTACAAGTTGTCGCAAGGTTGTCTTCTTCACGGAAAGTCACTTATAGGTTCAAATTCAAAATTTTAGATCCAAAAACAAAGCGTGGAAGGAAGAGAAGAGATACCTGAGATAATTTTTAGGTCTCAACCCTCCAAAAAAGTAGAGTGAGAATGCTACGCCACTTGTGGCGTATGAGTCCCAATACAACTCATTTTCTAGATTTCAGTCAATTCAAATCAACCACTGTGAGATTCTAGTTTTGGCACAAAAACCCTAGACTAGGACTAAATCACCTAGATTGGCGTATGAGTCCTAGTGGGAACTAAACAGTAGGTTTTCAGGGTTTTGGAGCTTGTTTTGACCTCATCATTCTTCTAGGTGCACCTCTGTTCATTCTCAATTTGTTATCCTGATTTTGAGTTTCATTTCTAAAGTCATTTAGTTAGGTTTTACATGGTACTTTACATGTCATTTACATTTCTTTACTTTCCAAGCCCTAGCTTGGTGGGGAACCCCCTTTTAGTTTCTAAACCTACCCTAGGACATCCCTATTGTAGATCTCTTTCCCCCATTCCATCCTTGGATTGAGATCTCTAGGGTTTTCTTGGATGATATTTGGAGAAAACTTGTTCTATGTCCTAAACCATAGAGCAACATTTTTCAACAAAATAATTCTATATTTAATTTTCTATTTTAAATAATTATAAAAATTTCATGTCTTTTTTTATTAGTTCATATTTAGAACAATCCATACAAAATTCATTTTTTAAAAAAAATTATATCCGTGTTTACCTAACTCATTGAATCAAATGTCAACTATATTAATTGCTTGAATGACATGAGTGTAGAGTCTAAACTAATGTACTGTGAACTTGGTAGCAACTACATAATTCAAAGGTTTATCTAACTGAACAATCCACTCAAGATTGCAAAACTACATTAAAATGTCAACCTAGGGTTTGTAAACTTGTGATGATGTAGCATTGTATATGCCTTCAGAGACTCAGAACTACCTAAGTTATCTTATTCAAGATGTTCTACTTGCTGGAAATTGCAAAATTGAATAATAGTAAAAGGACAAGATAGAACTAATGGCTACAAGTACCTACAGCTGAAATTGTAACTGAACTACTATTGATGAAATATGATTGTATCAATTTGAAACTGATCAAAACTAATAACTCAACTCATTTAACCTCTAGAGTACTACTGGTTAACCATTATATACATGTTCATGAACATTCACTACCAATAATCAAAGCATGATATTCTAGTTTAACTTGTTTTTAGTTCATGAAGTAATGATAAACAAAAAGCAAATATTTAAACAAATATAAGCAACTAGAAAATGAAGTGAAGAACAGTTACCTTTTCCCTACTCAAGTGGCTATTCTCACTTAACTGAAATTAGATCTAACTAATAGATTCTATGCATCCATGTGAAATTGACTTCATTCATTGCATATCATAAAAGATTACATAATATCTTCTTCACAAATTGTATTCACTGAAAATAATTTTGAATATCCATCATGTCTTGAAACTAGGAAAATAACTGATAGTGAAAAACTAAAAAAATTGACTAACTTCTAAGGATTCAACCATCGACTATATACAAGCTTGAGGGAATCTTATTCTAAGGAACAACTAACCACAATCATTAACTTTCACTCCTAGATATCAGAGTGTATAGTTAATATTGAATTATTCAAACCATACCTTGAAAAGAAAGAGGAATCCTAATAGGACTGAAACTTTGTAAAATAAGTTTGCATGTAAGACACACAAACATTTGTCAAAATCCTATCAATAAAGGAGTCCTCATTTTCCAACGCTTATTAACTTTTTATAATAGTGCACATTCAATCTCCTTAAGGTGTCTTCAACAATAGTTATTGCATTCCAACTTAGTTTGGAACTCCCTTGTTTTGTTATCCCAATATTCCTTTTGTTGTGGGTTTAGCTTCCAATTGGTACATGCTACAGTTCTTCCTTGGTTGGAAAAAGGTTAATTCACAAAGAATGTGCATTAAAAACTACCTACCATAATTAAAACATAGAATTCCATCCACATTTCATGCACACTTACATATAAACCATGCAATAATTATTATGTCATAACCATATTTCCATTACTATGATTTAGGTGTTGGACTCGGGGAACACTATGAGGGGGGGGTGAATCAGTGTTCAACAAATTCAACAATTAAATCCAGATCTTAAACCATTTATACCACATAAATATAAATAAAGATCCAAGCACATGAACAAGATAAAAAAAGCACCATAACACTAGTATTCTTATGTGGAAACGCTATTAGGGGAAAAACCACAGTGGAGATTAATCCACAATTATACTTTGCTAAAAGTATGAAAAAAAGGGAATGCACTTACATTTAGGCACACTGCCTAGAGCTCACTGCTCAAAATAAGGAAGGCTCACTACCTTACAAAGTGTTTGTGATTACAACAAAAATTGAACTGAGAAGATAGCATCTCCAAATTCCTAGATTAAGTTCCAATGAAGCTCAATGGATGATCTTCAACCCTTCTGACTGATTCTATATTTTTGCTCTGCTCTGCTCCGCTCTTCTCTATTTTTCTTCCCTTCTGAAATTGTGCATAGATCTCTCAATCACCCTTCTAATACTCGCACATACACCTGTTCTGCTCTTCACACATATTCACACACTTTCACACTTTCTACTCATCTCACACACAAAATGAATTACCGATCTCATATATATATATATATATATATATATCTGTTAACAAAGATTTCATCGCTTCAAGTTGGCTTTAACAAAACATGAAATATCCTTCAATGGTCGGCTCAAATCACAAATTAAATTTAATGTGCACCCACCAAAGTTGGCTAAGACATAGGTAGGACCCAAAAAAAAAAACCGATACAAGAAATAATTAATTAAGTACACTTTATACATCTGTGACATGCGACATTCACTAGGTCAGCCACAATGAGCAAATAAATAGAAAAACATCCTACCAAAGAATTCAACTGAATCTCCTAACTTGAACACTAATCAATGAAAAATCACAAAACTTAACAAAAAGATAGTGTAGATGCTTACAAAACTCTCCCAGAGATCCACAACTCAAAATGATGATCTGGTGAGGAATATAGATTGACTAACTAACTGGAAAACCTGTTCTTCGTACTTTTTGTCAGTAGAACACTGATCTTTACATATCTTGCCAGTACGGATAAATTATGATTTGCGGACCGAAGGGATGACTTAGGTTGCCATCAATGACAACACTAGAAGCCACATGCCATCAAACTAGCCATATGCCAACATTAGGTCCAAGTCTGTATGATAAGTATGAAAAGATAGCATAATATAGGATTATTGTCTAGAAGATATATCTAAAATTGTCTAAAAGTATGCATGAAAGTAACATATAATAAGCTAATAACTAGACCCATTACTTCCCCCAACTAGAATTTTTCTTTTCCCCAAGAAAAACACTAGGGGTGTTTATTATACTACAAGGTGATCTGCCTTAGGTCCATAACAACATCAACTCCCTAGGTCTGTTTCAAATAAAAACCTTTGTAAGCTTCAAGTTGCCTCATTTTGACATTCCCAACCCTCTCACATTCCTCACCTTTTTCTCCAGTCTAGTATGGAATTGGATAGAGGAGAATAGGTGGGTGAAATGTGAGTGACACCTAGTAAATTCCTTTGTTAATACCAATTGTTATGTACTTGTGTACCATTTGAAGCATGTTAGTGAAATTGTACATGGAATGAGGTTCTTTTCTTTGTAATTTTGGAGTTAGGCTATTCCATCTATTTTTCATGTAACTGTAGCATTACTATCCCAAACCTACAACCAATGTTTTCATTCTTTCATAATCTTCCTTCATGAGTTTCATAATTTTATTTCCCACACTCTTATGATCAATGAGTTTCAACCATTCATCAATCACTACATCAGGGTTTTTAAATTCTCTTCTTATGGGGAGAGAAATTGATTTCTCCCTCTCCTCATGCCCTTCCATTATTTCACCAATGAGTTGTTCATTTTTGTAATAGGATGCAAGTGCTCTAATTTGGAGATCCCCCACAAAAATTAGAGGATTCCACTTTGTCTGATTTGGTACCACATATTTGTGTAAATAATATTCACACAACTGGTCTTGCTCAGGTGTAGAATCAACAAAAGTATTAAGAAACTAAAAAATTCTACTCATACCAATTGACTGTTTACTAATTAACCTACTAAATTGAAAAAATAAAAATATTTCCTTTAGAAACAATGCGTATGTCCTTGCTGGAGGTCTACATCTAATAATTTGTGCAGCTTTGTCTTCCACTTCCTCCAACCTAACTGTTGATCTTCTTAACTCCATATCTTTCTTTTCTAGTTCCTTTGCATGATCTTCAATGAAAATTTCTTTTTCCTTCTTCAATTTTTCCTTTTCCTATGAAAACTCCTTAGTCATTCTCTATAGCTGATGACCAAGTGGCAAGGTGGTGTGGTAAGTTGGAGTTCTGATGGAAGGAGGTTTCTGATTTGGTAATACCAATTCTCCATCCCCAATCTTAGTTATGGCTGACTATGCCAATAAATCAAGCTTAGTGTTGTGGCCATATGTTTGTAACTTCTCCATTTCCTGTATTTTTGTTTTCCTCTCCTTGTCCTTCTATTCATAGCTTTGTACTAACTCCTTTAAGTGTTTCATTCTATCCAGGGTTTCTTGGAGCTCCTTCCTAACATCTCTTTCCTCTGTGTATATTTCCTCTGTATCCACAAAATTCTCATTACCTTCCCCTTCATAATCCTCAAAGGTAAAACTATTTAGGGTTTCCTTTTGTGCTTTCTTAGTAGTAAACACATCTTCTGATTTTGAATCAAAAATTGTTAACACATATCTCTTCCTTTTAACTGGTACATTTACATTACCAAGGATTTCTCTCTTTCCTTCGAAGTTCGTTTCTACTAATGTGTCATCTTCCTGCTGTTGTTCTTTGCTCCTTTCCTCTTCTTTAGGTTTCTCTATATTTTGCCTCATGACACCTTGTCTCTTTAGTTTGTCTGAATGTCTAGGTGTAATTTTCTCCTTCTCAAAATTCTTCTTCTCCTTTTGAACACCATTTTTCTTCTTTAAAACATCCTATTTCTTTTTTTGAGTATCCTTCTTCTTCCCTTTTTCTTTAGAGGGTGTGGAGGATGTGGATTTACTACCTCTCCTGCTCTTGGGTCTTTGTGATTTTGAAGATGAAATTTCCTTAATTACAGGTGACCTAAAATCTTTCTCATTACATTCCTCATGCTCACATTGGCTATGGGTAGGTGAAGTCATAGGTGAGACATGAGGGCTTTCTCTTATAGGTTCATCTTGAGGTTCTACATTCCCAAGTGCCATAGATGTATCCAACAAACTATTAATATCTATACACTCCTTAAAATCCTCCCAGTTTACTTGTGGGTACTAAATCCTCAAAATTCTTTTTATCAGTAAAGCAATCAAATAGTGGTTTGAATGGGAAGTGTCACTTTCTTTTCTTTGGTATTCTATTTCCATTCTTTTCAATAAATTATAATGAAATTTTGGCACATCCACTAGCTTATTATGTTGAAGGTGATTGAGTAATTTAAAATGTATTGTATGCAAGAGGTTTTTCCTACTGTCACAGGTGATATCTAACAATGTAGGAAGCACAATTAGCCCATAACTAGGAAGATAGAGTCTCTTTGTACCTTGCAAAGACGAGTCTAATTCTTCTCCTCATTCACATAATTCCTCACTAGCTACAACTACGTTTGCACATGCTGGAAACTTTGCCCTAGTTCTAGGTAACCCAGTGACTTGTGCAATGGCAGTCTCAAATGCATCTAGTAACAGTCCCTTCACCATTGCTTCATCATAACTAAGTGTAGTTGCAAACCTTCTTGTCATATCATCACTGAATTATGTTAATTTTAGGAAATAATCATGCCAACCAACCTTGGTAAAAATGTGTAGAACCATTGCATCTTCTAGAATTTTCTTATAAGCCATCAACTCCTTCCTGATAAAATAGCCTTCAATTATGACTTTCTTTCTTTGCTCAATGTATTCAATTTAGTCTTGACAATTCAACTCAATTCACTTTAAACCCTTCTTCTTTCTTTCATTTCTTTATGTACTTCTACTACCATACCACAATTGCAACTTCTCTTCTCAGTACCAACTCAATTTCAGCTCACAAACCTATTCTAGGTTCAACTATGGTTTAAACTAAGCTTAGGGTTTGAAATTAGCAATTGAAAATGACAACAAAAATAGAATGTAATTTGGGAGGATTTTGCATGTTGTTCCTATCTTATGAATTTGATTTAGGTGGCAGATTTAAAAAAAATCTGAGCTAAGTTGTACCCTCCCCCGAACTTAATGGATGAAGTGATTGCACTTCATCTTACGATCGAGAATTGGTATGATGAATAAGGAAATTAATGGTATGAACTTATCACATGCATGAATTAATATGAAAGATAGAATGAAAGTTTATTAAAATTTATGCTAATAATAACAACCTACCTTATGTACCAGCTTGAAAAGATAATTGATCGTTGTGCATGTAAACTGAAGAGCTTATATCTATAATTTGTATTGATGTGACCGATATTAATTGCATGTGAATGGATTCTGAGGTGGTGAACGCAAATTGATGGAACGAATTTGATGTTTATTAGCTAGCATGTGATAGCTCAATTGGTTCAAATGGAAAGTGATGACAAGGAATAAAAGATTCATGCTATAGGTACTTAATTTGAAATGATGGGTCTTGCATGTGAGAGTAGTGAGACAAATGCATGTGAACTGTAGTTGTTATGGGTATTGTTAGTAACAAGACCCTTTTTGAATTTTGATAGCTATTGCTGCAAGTCCCTATGACATCAGGACCCTTCTGAATATGGTTAAAAAATAGGTCTCGGTGGAAGAATTATAAACATTATTAGAACTGTGATGTGTGTGCTTGTGATTTTAAGAGATTAAACCTGAGTGATCTCATGGATTGAGTTGTGTAGCTTAATCAATGGGTCACTGAAAGTGCTTGGTATATCATGTGTTGCTGAAATATCACTTGGTGCATCCTATTCTATATTTGGATTACTACGAGCACCATATTGTTGAAACAAGGAAAAAATGAAATCATCCTTTTGTAATGTATTTTTATATAGATTCAATCTGTGGCCATTTACAACAAGGGAAAATCCGACCACATCTATGGTATGTAGCTTGACTACTCCATTAGGATAAACTTGACTGGTTTCATAGGGTCCCAACCACCTGGATTGGAGCTTCCCCTTGAAGTCTTTATACCTTGAATCACATAACAATGCCCAGTCTCCTACATTGAACTCTTTTGTTTTAATGTACTGATCATGCCACTTCATCCTTTGTTTTTGTACTACCTCAATGTGATGGATTTCCTCCATTCTTATCTCATCCAAACCATTTAAGTTATGCAACCTTTCTTTTTGAGCTTCTGTTAAATCCATTTCCAGTTCCATTGCTATTCATAATGTTTTATATTCAAACTCAATTGGAAGGACTGCTATTTTACCACAAACTAGCTCATAAGGTGTAAAACCAATTGTTGTTTTCCAAGTTGTTTTGTATGCCCATACTACTTTTGGTAATATTGCAACCCAATCTTTCCTATGTAGTTACACTGTCTTGGTGATAATACTATCAATTTCTCTATTAGTGACTTCCACTTGACCATTAACCTGAGGGTGGTATGGTGTTGACATCTTATGTCTAATTTTTTATTCTTCAACCAATTTGGTGATGAGGTCAAAAGTAAACTATGATCCTTGATCAATGACTATTTCTCTAGATACTCTATACCTAGCAAATATATCTTCACACAAAAATTTAGCCACATTTCCATCTCTATAAAATTGTAAAGTTTTTACTTCTACCCACTTATTCAAGTAATCAATACAAACAAGAATGTATTCCTTGTTGTTGGAAGTAGGTGAGATTGGTCCAATAAAGTCTAGACCCCATTTTTCAAAAGGATTTGATGTCAACTAAGGCTACAATGGCATTTCATCACTCCAAGTTGTTTTACCCATCCTTTGGCACCTATCACAGCTCCTTGTATATTTAACAAAATATTTGTGCAAAGTTGGCCAGTAATAACTAGTTGTGAGGATCTTAAATGTTATTTGTTTTGCTACAAAATGGCCTCCACATGGTTCATCATGACAAGCCTTCATAATGTCAAATATTTCATCTTCCCTTATGCATCTTCTCATGATGTTGTCTAGGCCAGTGTAGAATAGAAAACTTGATATCCAAGAGTATGGAAAACATTTATGTACCAGCTATCTCTTTTCTCAAGATGAAAATTGTGGTGAAATTTTCCCTATTACTAAATAATTGGCAATATCAACATACTATGGAATGTGCACATTGAGAGAAAATAAGTGTTTATATGGGGATGAATCATCGACCACTCCTTCAACTATTTTTGTTGGTAATTTTTAGAAAATATGTCACTACATTAGCTTTATCAGGTTTTTCCGCTATGGTGATGTCAAACTCTTGTAGGAGTAGCCATCTGACCAATCTACCTCATACTATTGGTTTTTTCATAAGATATCTTATAGTAGTGTGATATGTGTGGAAAAATACTAAATAACCAATAATATAATGTTTGAACTTATTGATGGCATATATTACTACCAACATCTCCTTTTATGTAACAGTATAATTCAACTCTGCTCCTTGAAGATTCTTGTTGATATAGTAAATTGCATATTCTTTATTACCCTCTTTTTGACCCAAGACTACTCCAATTGCAAAATATAAAGCATTTGTATGTATATGAAAGGGTAAAGTCCAATTAGGTTCCCTCAAAATAGGTTCTTGAGTCAAGGCTTTCTTCAACTCTTGAAATGAGTGTTGGCATTGCAATTTCCATTCAAATTCAATATCTTTGCTCAACAAAACAAATAGTGGTACAACAATCTTACTAAAATATTTGATAAACCTCCTGTAGTAATTTGCATGGCCGAGGAAACTTCTGATATCTCTTTGCTTTTGTGGAATAGTTAATGTAGAAATAATTTATTTATGTGGATCAACTTGAATCCCTACACTGGATATAAAGTTCCCTAATATAATGCCTTGTGTCATCATCATAAAACACTTTTCATTACTAAGTGACAGGTTGTTTTCTTTACATATTTTCAATACCTTTTCCAAATTACTAAGAGCTTCCTCATAAGTCTCCCCATATGTGGTGAAATCATCCATATATATCTTCATACATTCATGAGCATAATTAGAAAAGATGTTGAGCACTTCCCTTTGAAAAGTAGCTAGAGCATTGCATAATCCAAATGGTAGGATAGAGTAGGAATAATTACCCCAAGGACATGTGAATTTAGTTTTGTCCTAATCTTTTGGAGCAATTTTTATCTAATTGTAGCCACTGAAACCAGCCAGGAATGAAAAATACTTTTTCCCAACTAAGGAATCAAGTACTTGATCTATGAAGGGAAATGAAAAGTGATCTTTCTTGGTGGTTGTATTCAATTCTCTATAATCTACACAAATTCTCCATTTTCCACCTTTCTTAGATATGATTCCTTTCATTCCTATGAACATTTATGACTGAGTGAATGGCTCTTAACCTAAATTTCCAAGACTCATTTGTTTTGGGGCCTTTAATTTATTAAATGCATTTGTTCAATGCATGTTGTGGTGTCGGAAAATGATAAAAATAGTCCTAGGGATGCATAATAAAGGGAATTAGGGTCCTATTTTGAAGGGTAAAAATTCATAAATGGGAAACAATTACCAAAGGTGAGATCCATTCACTATCAAATATAAGATAAATAAAACCTACATCAAGAAGCTTTTGGAGTTCAACTTTGACCATGTCTCTCAAAGCAGGGTTCATATGTCTCTGAGGTTGTTGAATAGGTCTATAACCATCATTGATATAAATCATGTTCATACATAAGTTAGGATCTATGCCTTTCATATCATGGTAATCCCATGGATATGTTGTTGAGTGTGCCTGCAACACTTTGTGGAGGAAATTTTGTTGTTCTTTAGTTAAGGAATTGTTTATGTTCAACATTTTTCTTGGCATGATCTCTAATGCCTTGGATGATTCTTGCATAGATGAGAGTTCAAGGCTTGGAATAGTTGGTACACACTATTGTGGTAGTAAGGAATGAAATATTTGAGATACTTCTTTTGAGAAATTGGTGGGTATGATACTTTGCAAGGGGTCTTGTAGAAATTCAAGACAATTTTGTTGCTGCAGACTCCTACCATAGTCATTTTGGATTATGTGAGCAATGATCTCATCTTTATCTTGATCATCTAATAAATGAATACGTTATATGGTCATCAATTTTTGTAGAGAATAGTTATCTTCCTCGTCCAAAGTGGGCCAAATAGTTTTCTCGAGGTCAACATAAGGTTGGGCTGGAGGATAGAGGACCAATTTCTTGGTTATTTTTCTATTGGATATTATCATATTTCTAGATTGACAGCCTATGAATGCATTAGTTGTAGCTAACCAAGGTTTACCGAGGATGAGTGGGTATCTTGCAAGATTAACATTTGGTTATAAACTATGAAATCAATAGGATATTCCCAAGAATCCAATGCAATAACTAAATCTTCAATGATTCCTTTAGGCTTGACTGTTGACCTATTAGCTAATTGTAAAATAGTTTGGGTAGGTCTAAGGTTGGCTAATTGAAGTAATTGCATGGTTTCTTTAGTCATAACATTGATTTTTTCCCATAAGTCTATCAAAGTATTCTTGATGAGGGTCCCATTAATCTTAGCATCCACTACTAGACTACCAGGGTCTATGTACTTAGGGATATTTATGTTCCCTACCATGATATCTATAAGGTTTCCTAGGACATGGACTGTTTGAGGATCCTTCTTTTTCCTTCATGTTTTTTTAAGACATAGGTCCTTAAAATTTTTAGTATAGATAGGGATGTCTTTGATAGCTTGGATTAGTGGAATCTTGATGCTCACATATTTCAATTGACCTAAGAGGTCTGTCTCAAGCTGTGTGTGATTCTTTTGAATGGCTAAGCATTTAGGAAAAGTTGGCTTTGGACTTGTGGTAGTTTGGTGTACCTGATTTGACTCGGGTTCCAAAGATGGTTTTTCTAAAGTTACAACCATAGGTTCCTCATCCTCCATCTCAATATTTTGAGGGGATGAAGTCCCAACAAGTTATTTTCCTAATCTAAGGTGGACATCACTCACCTCTACCCCATATGTGGGGTATTGCATAGATTCATTAGTATAAGCCTATTGAATAGGCTTAATGTTAGGGTTAGGTGTAGGTTGGGTAGGAATTTGTGATGGATTAGGTGGCTAGGATGTAGGATTTGATGGTGGTATGATGGCTTGCCATTGGGGTTGAGGAGGAGGAAGCATAGGCTACTAATAGTTCATGTTTTGTTGCTACCATTGCTGACCTCTTTGCCATTGAGGCTGCCATTGATTCTATTGCATTGGCCATTGTGGATTATAATTGGAACCCTAGAAATTTTTTTGTGACCATGAATTGGATTGCTGCGGGTTCCAATTTCGCAAGGATTGTGGCCATTATTGAGGCTTTTCCCACTAATTTTGATTTGTTGGCCAGGGCTAAGTATTCCAAGTAGAAAAGTTCTAATTTCAAATGGGAATGGAAATTAAAGTTATGAGGGTCTCGTGGTATACCTTTCCTTTATTTCCACAACTTCCTTTGAGATATATAAAAGATATGTCCATCCTCTCCTTCAAGTGGCTAAAAATTAGGTCTCTCAACTTTATCTTGTTGGATACTAGCCACCCTCTTGCATTTATAGTTTACTTTCCTTTGCCTAAAAATTGTGTAGTATTCAATGAGCATTTCCTTCACTTCCTCTTGTTTCTTATTGATGTGGAGAGTATCCAACTAAGTTTCTAAGTGGCTGATAATATCCTTCATGATTCACAACAGGTTGCTTAACTCTATTTTTGAAACCACTGTAGATGTTATTCCAATAGTGGATGCCCTATCTCCTCTTGGCCTTTTAGTAAAGGTCCTAAAATAATTCTTTCTGACCTTATAGATTTCTTGAAATGGTATCTGATAGATATCTCCTTGTCTAATGAGGTTTAGGGAATCCATATAGTCATCATTGACTCCCCTAAAAAATACTAACTTGAGGGACCCTTTAGATAACTTTTTTTGTGGGTTTTTCTTCAAGGAAAAATAAAATATCTCCACATAATATTCTAGTGGTTCATCATAATTTTGTGGCATTCCAAAAATTCCATCTTTCCTCCTATTAGGTCCCCTACAATAGTCCTGATACTTCTCTAAAAACAATGTCTTTATGGTGTCCCAATCAAAAACAACATCCTTGCCTAATCCCATGAACCATCTTAGGGTTGCATCTTTTAGAGTTGCAGGGAAGAGTTTGAGCCTATGAGCATCAAAATTATAGTCACAAATTCTACATAGGACATCAAATTAAAATATAAATGTATGTAGGTCCTAAGTCATTAACCCATAAAAGATTGGTAAGGCTGAAGGAGGAATGTTATTTAGCATTAACCCATAAAAGACTGGTAAGGCTGAAGGAGGAATGTTATTTGGAACTTTAGCTCTTTCCTAGTTAGTGATTGGGAACTCAAATGTTGCACATTCAAGATCATCATCCACTACATCCCCCATAGTGTGGTATGTTCCCTTTGTCTCTATACTAAATGTTGGTGAGAAGGAAGTTTCTTCTTTAGTGTTATCTTTGCCTTGAGTACTAGATTCACCAATTTCTACCATGGATTCTTGGTGTGTAGATGGAATAAATCTTCCCAAAGGATCTCTCTACCTTCGCATACATGAAATATGGCTTTATAATGTAGCGGTCCTACACAATGTTAGTGTATCTTCTAGTGTTGGAAAAAAATAAATCTAACAATCCTAATATTGAAAACAAAATGTAACTATGAAATCTTTAGCAAATAAGTCTATGAAGATAGTACCATGCCTAGAAATGGCACCAAAAATGTAGAGTATAAACTAATGTATTGCAAACTTGGTAGTATGTACACAATTTAGAGGTTTATCTAACTAAACAACCCACTCAACATTGGAATACTACATTAAAATATCAACCCAGGGTTTATAAACTTGTGATGGTGCAACATTGTATATGCTTTTAGAGACTTAGAACTACCTAATTATCTTATTCAAGATGTTCTACTTGCTGGAAATTACAGAACTGCATAGCAGTAAAATAACAAGCAAAACTAATGGCTATGGGTACCCTCAACTGAAACTGTAACTAAACTACTACCAGGATGAAATATGATTGTATCAATTCAAAATTTATCAAAACAAATAACTCAACTCATTTAACCTCTAAAGTACTACTTGTTAACCATTACATGCATGTTCATGAACATTCACTACCAATAAGCAAAGCATGATATTCTAATTTAACTTTCATTTAGTTCATGAAGTAATGATAAACAAAAAATAACTATTTAAACAAAGATAAGCAACTATAAAATGAAGTGAAGAACAATTACCTTGAGTGGCCTACTCAAGTGGTTGTTCTCACTTAATTGAAACCTGATATAACTAATAGATTCTACACATCCATGTGAAATTGACTTCATTCATTGCATATCATAAAAGATTATATAATATCTTCTTCACAAATTGTATTCAATGAAAATCATTTTGAATATCCATCATCTCTTGAAACTGGGAAAATAATTGATAGTGAAAAATTGAAAAACTAACTAACTTCTAAGGATTCAACCATTGGCTATATACAAGCTCTAGGGAATCTTATTCTAAGCAACAACTAATTGGAATCATTAAGTTCCACTCCTAGATATCAAAGTGTATAGTTAAGATTGAATTTTTCAAACCATATCTTGAAAAGAAAGAAGAATCCTAATAGGACTAAAACTTTGTAAAACAAGATTGCAAGTAAGAAACACAAAATGTTTAATCTCCTTCAAGTGTCTTCAATAATAGTTATTGCATTCCAGCTTAATCTGGAACTCCCTTGTTTTGTTGTCCCAATTTTCCTTTTGTTGTGGGTTCATCTTCCAACTACTAAGTGCTATAGTTCTTCTTTGGATGCAAAAAGGTTAACTCACAAAGCATGTGCACAATACTAACTACCATAATTAAAACATAGAATTCCATCCACATTTCATGCACACTTACATATAAATCATGCAATACTTATTATGTCATAACCATATTTCCATTACTATGATTTAGGTCCAAGTATGTATGATAAGTATGAAAAGATAAAATATATAGGAGTATTGTATGGAAGGTATCTCTAAAGGTGTCTGAAAGTTTGCATAAAAGTAACATAAAATAATCTAATAACTAAACCCATCAATGAGCACTATTGTATTATGTCATACATTTTGGCATTATTGTGTATTTTTTATTGGTTGATTTTAGAAGCAACCATTGCAAAAATAAATTGTTGTTTAATTAAAAAAAATGTAATGCATTAAATTTTTTGGTTAAATTGTCAAAACTATTAATGTTTAAAGTGACAAGGAATACTGTAGTAGATATGATAGGTTACAAAAAAATAAAATCTAAAAGGTATTTTTACTTACAATGAAAATAAATTATCATTCAATTTTTGAAAAGTAATTGTAATGCATTAATTTTTTTGGTTAAATTGTCAATCATATTAATGCTTTGTGTGACAAGGAATAGTGTTATATAGGTAGGATAGGTGGAAAAATAAATTAATTTGAAAGGTATTTCTACTTACAATGAAAAATATTTGGAATTAGTTTATAGACATGATAGGTGGAAAAATACATTTTTTTTATGGTTGAATTTCAATCATATTAATGTCTTGAATAATATTGAATAATGTTGTATATATATGATATTGAAAAGAAATATAAATCTAAAAATATGTGCAAATCTATGGTGAGATATGTCACCCAACAAATTCAATTAATATTAACTTCATTGATAAGATATATATCATCTTATCTTAAACGAAATATAGAAAATCTTGTCACATAGCTTTTAGAAGAGCTCAATAATTGTTTTAA
Source organism: Sequoia sempervirens (assembly GCA_007258455.2). Taxonomy (NCBI): domain Eukaryota; kingdom Viridiplantae; phylum Streptophyta; class Pinopsida; order Cupressales; family Cupressaceae; genus Sequoia; species Sequoia sempervirens. Next base: position 568,894,950 of record VDFB02000015.1, on the reverse strand, counting down.
ATAATATGAAAAAATACTTTGTTTGTAATATTTTTTGTAAACCAAAATTTTAAGAAATATATCTCATTTACTTGTGGTGTATTCATACCTTTAATCTCAATCTGTACTCACAAATAGGACAACATACATTATAATAGATACATAACTAGCAATCACACCTTGGTGTGAAATGGGTACATCAAAGAGGTGTGGAAGGTCAATTAGGGATACTTTGGGTCTATTTTTTGTATATAGTTGTGAAATACATGATTTCAATTAGTAGGGAATTAAGAAATTTATTGTGACGGTGCAACAAAGGTCTACATAGAGAAGTGGTAGCTTCAAATCAACTATGCGTCCACTTACATGGATCCAAACATGACTGAAACTAAACTTATAAATCAAGAAGATAATCAAGTTCCATTATAAACATGGTCATGTTATGTTTGCAATAGGAAGAGAAGGAGAGAGAGGGAGATATAGGGACAGAAACAAGGAGAGATAGGGGGAAGAGTGAGTGTGAGAGAGCGGTGAAAAGATAGAAATAGAGAGGAAGATGGAGTGGAGAAAGAGATATGTAGAGGAGTGAGAGAGAAGAGGGGGAGAAAGGGATGGAGATAGTCATGTTATGTTTACAATAGGGAGAGAAGAGAGAGGGAGATATAGGGATAGAAATAAGGAGAGATAGGGGGAAGAGTGAGTGCGAGAGAGGGGTAAGAAGATAGAGATAGGGAGGAAGATGGAGATGGAGAAAGAGGAGAGGGAACAGATAGGTAGAGGAGGGAGAGAGAAGAGGGGGAGAAAGGGAGAGAGATAGGTAGAGAGGGAGATAGAGAGGGATATATAAATAGATTAAGAGATAGGGAGAGAGAGGTAGATAAATACATGGATTAAAGAAGATAGAGGAGTGTGATATATATATATAGAGAGAGACAGAGACAGAGATAGAGACAAAGATAACTCAATAGATAGAAAGGGAGAGATAGATAGATAGATAGATAGAGGCTTTCTATTGTAGCACACATGATCATGCCAAAATAGTGCTTCACATTCTCTATCTTAATTTCCTAGGCACTTATGTGAACTTTCTATATTTTGTATGGATTTGTTCACTATGTGAGTCCAATTGATAGGACATTTAGAAAATGGTGTTTGTGCAAAAAAGGTATTAATTGAGAAATGATAGCTTCAAATAAAAAGTTATCCAAACATGACTTATTTGAAAGGTTCCATTATCAATAGACTCATGTAATGTTTGGAACAAGGAGAGGGAGAGGGAGAGAGGGGTAGAGAGATAGAGGGGGGAGGATAAGGAGATAGAGATGGAGATGGAAATGGAAATGGAGAAGGATAGGTATATGGAGAGAAAGAGAGAGATAGGGAGATAAAGAGAGAGAGGATAGATAGAGATAGAGATGGAAGAGAAAAATATATAGAGAGGGAGAGAGAGATAGTGGGAGAGAGGAAGAGAGAAAATTATATAAATAGATAAAGAGAGGTAGAGGGGGAGATACAAATAGAGAGAGATAGTGAAATGGAGAGGGAGAAATACATAGAAAGAGATAGAGAGATAAAGAGAGAGAGAGGAGAGAGATAGATAGAGATGAAAGAAACAAATGTATAGAGAGGGAGAGAGATGAGAGAAACAAATGCATATCCCATATTGCACTTGTTTTTTAAACCATTTACATTACCAAAATTCTGTTTACTTTTTACAATTGATAACAAGAATTAAAGAGAAAAGTTGAATGCTTGAGATTTAATTTAATGTTTTTCGTCTGGGCCACCCCTTCACTTGAAATTGATAGGAAATTATACAATGTTGTATGTAGATAGCGGCTCGTTGGGGTCTATGATTGGCTTTGTGTAGCTCATGTGATATTGATCCAACATTGATAGAAGCATTTGTTGACTGAAATTCAGAAGAAGAATGAAAATAAAATAAGAATTAGTGCATATAAATCCCTTTCAAAATAGGAGAAATGGAAAGCTTAGCTGGTCTCACAATTACTTGTACTTATTGGGTATGCTATTTTAGGATAACTTGATTTATTTTACAAGTACATTACAAGTGAATGGTTATTGCATTGTGAGTTGAACGACACTCAAAATCTCCTATGTTTTTGAGAAAATACTGGATGATTCAAAGTTGCTTCAACTTTCAAGCACTTAATGAATAAAATTTAAAAGTCCTCCAAGCAAGTCTATGAGAAAACAAGTAGGGTGATCAATATGTTACATTACAAGATACTCCAAAAATATGTAGAGTTTTGATTGATCAGAAAGTACTTGCCTAACCAACCATATATGGTATAAGATTATAGTGTATACCCTAAGTCAAGGTAATATTTTTGACAACTCTAATGCTTTGCTTTGAAAATGATCCTTGAGGATAATTTAATCTCATTCCATGTCAAATATTTTGCAGAATGATAGGATAAGTCAGCTATTAGAATTTAACTATGAGCTTCCAAATGAAAATTTTGGTATAGGGAAAAGAAACATAACTTTCAAGTAAGCTATTCACTCTACTCTAAGAATCATATGTTGAGGAAAAATCCCTAGTACCCTTAACATAATATCAAATTGCTCAAAATTTCCATGCATCTGAAATAAAGTTTATCCCTTTAAAATTAGGTTGAAATTAAATAAGTAGTATTAGTCAATTCCTTTTCTCAATCAAAGAATAGTTTTTCCTAGCATGCAACTCTCATAATATTAGATAAACTAGTATATATATCTTAAATATAATCTATATAAAATATGTTGATATGTATGTTATTATTATATTACGTTTTTTTTATTTTGTTTTTAAAATGTGTTTGTTTTTTGTGTTTTGGCTAAGTAGTATTATATTTTTCATAAGGAGGAAATAAATGCAATACGAAAAAGTAAGCAAATGAATTAAAAAAAATTAATTCAAAAGAAGATTAATTCCAACCATACTCATGAAATGCAAAATGAAAGTCATGAATTCAACCAAATAAGAAATTAAGAACCTTAAATGAATCTAAAGCAAACAAATCTTACCATCCCATGTCGGAGTTGTGATTGTATTGATGTTTGGATGTTAGATTGCTCGATTCAATACAAATCCTCCATTGTTTTTTTTTGCAAAAGCTTCGATTCATGTTGATTATCGGTTGTGCAACACTTCACAATGTAAATTCTAGATGATTTGTGAGAAGGTAGAAGATTGCTTTATAGATTTCCTATTTCGAGATGTAGTTATAAAATATCATGATCAACAGTTGAAAACTATTGAGAGGAAATAGATTGCTTTGTTAGCTTTTGTGATTGATCCAAATTAAGGATATTAATTGCATAATCAAAGGATTTAGATTACGTAATCTACAGGATTGAAGAAATCTAGTTGAGTAGTTAGTGGAATTGAGGAATAGATTGAGAGGTTAGTGGGATTGAAGAATAAATGAGTTAGTCAACAATTTAGAGTGAGAAATTAGTGGTTGTGATTTGCTCAATCATAAAAGGGGTGAATATAATTAATTAATTGAACAATTAATTAATATTTGAGTTGAACGTGCAAGTCATGTTTGACTTTAACAAATAAAGTTATATTTTTTATTGACTATGTTGAATGATGTTGAATAATTGATTTAATTATTTAGGTTTAGAAAGAAGAAAGTGATTCAATTAAATTATTAAGTGATAACAATTTAATTAATTTAGGAGAATATAGTATATTAATGACATAATTAAATAATTAATGTTATTTAATTAATCAAGAGGCATAAAGTTAGATAAATGATCTAATGGTGAATTAATTAAAAAAATTAAAGATTATTCAATTAATAGAGGAAAATATGCTTTTTTATTTTAAATGATGTGAAATTCAATGATATTAGTGATAATGATGTCAATGATGAAAAAATGTCATTCAGGATGTGTGATATGCGTTAGCTCATTTTTACATGTCTACATTTTGCTCCTCTTTGAGACAAAGTACTACTTGCTTTGTTTCAAATAATTTGATGTTTTAAGATCATAATTGAAAAGAATTTATATGCTGCATTGTGCCCTAATGGTCAATGGAAAGATAATACAACACTGGGCTACCCTCTCAAGAGGTTGGCCAGAAAAAAATATTTTTTGGGTCAGTCTCACGACAATGTTTCATTATAGTTCAGATGCGTAGAGTACAAAAAAAAAAGGCTATAGGGCCCTTATTTATGGGTTAGATGTTCCAGGGTGCTCCTAATTTTACCCTAGGATGGTTTCCAAGGTCAAAATTAAGGTTTGGGGGGGTTTAAATGGTAAATTACATTGAAATTAACCCTCATTTGCACTCCTTGATTTGAAAATTTCTTGCATCTAGACCTTTTGTGAGATTTTATTCTATAGACAACAATTTATGATGCCTCAAGTTCTGGGAGTTCCACATAGGGTGGAAGCAATCAGAGTATGTCGATGACTAGCTGGCATAGGGGCTCTGGTACACATATGTCTTTAATTTTCACTTTCATCTTTTTTTATTGTACTTGTAATTAATGCACAAACTTTTTCTAGGCAATAGCGAACATTTAGGGAAATTTTTGCTTTTTCCCCAATTTTAACACTATTGACCTTTTAATAAGGTTTCTTTTGACAAAAATAGTTGTTATTGAAAAATATTAGCACTATTACTAAAATAGGTGCACTACGCCAATTTGCAAAATATTAGTGCTTTTGCCAAAAATTGGTGTTATTACCAAATATTGACACTATTAAAAAATTTGAGCACTTTTGAGAAATATTGGTACTGTTGAAATAATGATTCAAGCAGCTCCCTTCGGGTCCCTTTTTTTGCTCATGTTCGTGCGCTGGCCTGTGCGTCTCCGCGTTTCTTCGGTTTCTTGGCAGGTTTTGATCTTTCCCTTTGCACATTCCTCGCTTCGCAACTTCGGCGGGCGGCTCCCCTTTCGGCTCCTGAAATACTACGCTGGGCGCCCACGTGTCTCGCCTACGGGGTTTTTCATTTTTCTATTTGCTTTGTGTTTCATTCGAGTCGCTAAGCCTTTCATAAAGGTCCGATACTCCTAAAGTTCATCGAGGGGCCCACATCTTTGTACGTGGCGATGTATCTCAAACTTTCCTAGCAAGGATAGAATATGCTGTGTCGGGCTGCAAAAGACTTCTATTGGCCTTCTTTATTTCCTGGCAGGACCTACCTTCGCCCACGTGTTAGCGGTTCGCAGCTTTTAAACAGCAGCAGGGATGAGAGCACCCCGGGTTGCGAAACGCGGCCACACGTCTTTCACCACCTGGTTCATACGGCCTTTCCTCATTTTCAAAGTGATCTCAGTCCCCTAAACACGTGTCATTCCTCCGCAAGCTCTCAGTCGATGGAGGAGGAGTTTTCTTTCGGGCCGCGATTTGCTGCCACGTGCCTTACATTGATTATCAAAGCAAGCTATGAGATGGTCGAGCGGGATAGTGTTATTGGGTGTTGCTCGTCATGGTTCTCTACTTGTTGCTTCGAAGCTGGTTGGGACCACTGCCATCATTGGCACGCCTGGATCAACTGGACGCGGTGCTCTGACTGGCTGCTCTCATAACAGCATTGGGAATAATTCGGGCATCATTACGAGAGTGTGGAATCTTTCTGTTACAACTCTCCATGCGGTGGGATTTTGCTCTCCGGCTATATATACTCTCCTGTTGAGGGGAAATGGTCCAAGATTTTTAGAAAGAATACTGGTTTTAGCAAGAGACACCAGGCCTCTTTTGCATGTTTATTCGCAAGAAAATTTCAGACTGTGCCTATTGTTCGGCCTTTCTGTTTTTCATGTCTTGATTAAGCTGTGAACTGTGCTTCTTATTGTCTTGCATTTCATTTGAGGAGGAATGCAAACTTGCTGTCTAAATCATGTCTGACTCTTCTTAGCAGTAAGAATGTATGATACTGTTTTATGTCAATTAAATGAATTGTTTATGCTATAGTTTTCGATGTTCTGGCATTCAGGCCCTTGAGGATTTATCGTCTTAGCTTTGGCGCATCGCCTTAGATTAATATTTGTTTCATTATATCCGCTTCCTTTTCCCTTTCCAAAACCCATTTTATAGAAGAAGTCGGCTTCTTTAAAATTCACTCAGTTTGGCACAAAGGGGTCCCCCTTGAACTGAGTTTCCCATAAAGGCACTGTTATCTTGTCAAATTTTGGCGTCAACAGTTTGTCCTTTTTTCTGGCACACCCGGTGGGACCCAAACTAATGAAATCATCTTCTAAAAGGGTGTATGAGCCATTGGCCTGTAACTAGATCCCAAACTGCAAATAACCCAGGTTTACTAGTGCCTCCATTAGGGACAGTCCAGGCCGCAAATCAGTTAGTAACCGTTCCATTCCCACCACCCTTTTCTCTCACCATGTTGCCAGCCGCAAACAAAAATTATGTAGCATGGGATGCTGGAAGCCCCCTGGTAGCTCCGGTAGCACCTGCTGTTTGGGGCGCCATTCCAGTTTCGGCCTTGAAAGCTCTTCCCAAATTCACCGGAGATAACACAAAAACGCCAGTAGAGCATTTGCAGGATGTAGCGGATGTATGCCTGGTACATGGTATCACAGCGCAGAATGTAGCCTTGAGACTCCTTGCTGCGTCCTTCAAAGGAAAAGCTCTGGAATGGTACCGAACACTGACTCCTAATACCATTCGCACTTGGGATGACCTCGGAGATCCGTTCTATGAAAGGTTTTCAAATGACGGAGATCGTTCTTCGCTATATTATCAGTTATTTGTCATCAAACGAGCACCCCAGGAGGCTCTGATGGACTTCAATGCCCGATTTCACTCAAGTTGGCGGAGGATTCTTGTGACCATCCACCCGACTCCAGAATTGGCGTTCATGTTCTATCTAAAATCCATCAATCCCGACATTTCTATGATGATCAAGTCTCTGGGAGGGGCCACTTTACCAGATGCATATGCCACCGCTATCAAAGCAGAAAATCACTTGATAGACTGCGGGAAATTTCCTCCTCGACCTGTTATGCAGATATTTCCTAAGATATTGAACGTAGCACAAGAGGTGGCATCGACCAGTGTGCCAGCGACTCCCCAATCAGTGTACTCATATATAGCCACTCCTGAAAACTTGGCCTCTACATCGAGTTCTCCCAAGAATGAGATGGGCGACCTCAAGGAGATGTTGCGGACTATGGCGAATGATATAACAACTCTCAAGCGGAACCAAGCAATGCCTCCGCGGCCTGCATATCAGAATTATCAAGATGGGTGGCCTACCTATCAGCAAAATCAATATCAGAATGCACATCACACTAATTCACCAGTGGCGGCTATGAACCAAATAGTTCAGGTGCCTACACCGCTGGCAGGGGCGTCGCCGAGCTCTAGCAGAGAATTAACGGCGGGACAAAACAATCTTATTGATGACATCAATCCATGGTGCTTCCCTTGCAACGATGCGCATATGCCCCGAAATTGTCCGCGTGGCAACTTACAACAAAGGATAGCAGAGCAACGTAGTCAAGGTATTGCGATAGAGAACGAAGAATACAGATATGCCCCGGCAATGGAGAAGGCGGTCCTTACCGCGCAAATACAAGGAATGTCCCTAGAGCAAGAGTCTGACATTGTTCCTAATCATGCGCTCTTTTCATGGATGGAAGATAAGGAAATGGTGTTTGCAAATGACACGTCCACAGCCGAAACACCGCGGGTAAAGTCTGACTATAACACGCGCTCCAAGAGAAGATTCACCGGTGAGGCCGTTGTTTCACTTTCGGACAGTCCGCAATGCAAAGACGTTTCGGACCAAATTCCTGGCGGTCCGACCGTCTCTTTATCTTCTCAACCGCGGAAGGAAATTGTTATAACAAAAGCAAAGGAGCAGAAATCTCTGAGCTCCTCACCTCTTAATGTGGTAGAGCAGTTGAAGAAATCACCCGCTAATGTGTCTTTATGGGACATTCTAGCTATCCCGGAACAGAAAACCATACTCCAAAAGGCGCTTCAGCAACAGATGGACCCAGCACTAACCGAGCCTTCGGCCAGTACCGAGGCAATTTATCAAATGTCACCAACTGAGGTTCTCGCAGGCAAAGCGAAGGAATCCCATGCGGAAGGCAGAGGTAGGCCAAAACCTCAACCCTTCTTCTTGACCCTCATTATAGGAGAGAAACTATTACACAACGCTATGATTGATTCTAGCGCGAGTACCACGGTTATGCCAAAACTGATAGCCGAAGCCTTGGGACTCAGCTACGAACCTATGAAGAAAGGGGTGATGCAGCTAGATGGAAATAAGGTTGATACTGTGGGTGTCATCAAAGCACTTCCGTTGACTCTATTTGCCTGTCCGAGTATCACGGTCCCGCAAGATACAGTGATCATAGATGTTCCGCCAATGTTTGGTCTTTGCCTTTCTCGAGAGTTTACTTCAAAGGTGGGCGGCTATTTGTCTTTAGATTGGTCACATCTAATACTTAGAACCAAGCATGGCGTGAAGATGAAGATAGAATCGGAGACTCTGCATTCCGAACATGTGGCGAATGAGGCCCTGATTAACTTTGAAGCCGCACATACCTCCATCACCAAGCAAGACATGTACAATGTCAAATTGCTAGAGGAGGAGAAGGTCAACGGAGACCGAATTGATAACGAAGATGCTCTGTTGAGTGAACATATAAACAATGATCCCTTCAAAAATTATCATGCTACCGGATTAGGCACATATGTGATCTATGATGAAGACCAAGTTCTTCCGAAGGTCGTCAAAGAACCCGACGATGACCAAGCAAGTGAGCTGTGGACATTGTATTTTGATGGAGCAAGGAGCAAAGTTGGAGCTAGAGCAGCGATATGTCTAATATCCCCATAGAATGGAAAGTTGTTGAGGTCTTTCCGATTCCAATTTGCTTTTTCAAATAACGAGGCTGAATATGAGGGGCTAGTCCAAGGCCTAAGCCTAGCGGAACGAATGGGTATCAAGCAATTGATTGTGTTCGGAGATTCAGAACTGGTAGTTAATCAGGTCCGAGGAATCTCAGCAGCAAAGAATATCCGCATGAGATCCTATCAGCATCAAATCTGGGACCTTGTAGAAAGTTTTGAAGCTTTCAACATCCTGACCATTCCCTGAGTGCAGAATGGCGATGCAGATCGCATGGCGGTAATCGATGCTCAGTTTGATCCTGTCTCCGACTTGCTTTGGAACAAATATTCAGTGCGAGTGCTGGTTAGACCAGCAATACCTGACAATGACCAAAGTTGGCAAGTCTTTGAGAGCAATGAATACATCGCCTCGTTTATTCAACACTCAGGGGAATTTTTCGATCAACTCCAACCAAAGATCACCGAGGCCTACGAAGGACAAATTATGCAGCTAAAGTCAAATAAGCTTCCGAAAGGATTGGTTACTCTCAAAAAAAAATTTGATTGTAGTGACGCCCGAAATGATAAGCGAAAATTCATGGCGGAAAAAGGTGATTATGAAAACCTTCGGGTTTCCGATGACAGGAACCTTCGAGTCAAAAAAGATGTCTCCCAGCAAGATAGAGAAAGGCTTATCAGTTTCTACGAAAAATATGGAGTTGTGGCCTGGTCTTACGATGATCTGGAAGGTTATGATCCTGGCATCATCCAACATACTATTAAGCTAACAGAAGGTGTGAAACCAGTCCGACAAAAGCAGCGGCCAGTCAACCCTAAAGTTGAAGCCTTGATGGCACAAGAGCTAACCAAGCTCATTGAGTCACGCATAGTCTTCCTAATCAAACATAGTACTTGGGTATCAAACCTGGTGCCAGTCCGAAAGAAGAATGGTGATATCCGCCTATGCGTTGATTTCTGAGACCTAAATAGAGCATCTCTGAAGGACCACTATCCATTGCCTTCTATGGAGTCGATCCTCCAAACTGTCGCGGGATCAGAAATGTTTTCTCTACTGGATGGCTTCTCTAGCTATAACCAGATTAGAGTAAGAGAGAAAGATCAGCACAAGACTATGTTCACCACCAAGTGGGGGACATTTGCATATGCTAAAATTCCTTTTGGTTTATCCAATGCAGGGGCAACCTTCCAGAGAGCTATGGACGTTGCATTTAGTGAACTGATCAATAAGATTATCCTAATCTATTTGGATGATCTTACTGTGTTCTCTAAGTCTAAAGATGATCATTTTGATCATTTGGAGTTGGTTTTTCAAAAGTGCCAGGAGTTCAAGATTTCCTTAAATCCAAGGAAATGTGTGTTCGGAGTACCTCAGGGTAAGTTGTTAGGACATGTTGTGTCGAAGGAAGATATTTCAATTGACCCAGAACGAGTAAGGGCTATAAAGGAGCTTCCTCTCTCGGTAAATAAGAAAGGTGTCTAGTCTTTTCTGGGCAAAGTAAATTTCGTCAGTAAATTTATTTCTGATTTTGCGGGAATAATTAGGCCGATCACCCTAATGCTGAAAAATGATCAAATTTTCAAGTGGACAACGGAGGCTCGAGAGGCATTTGAGAAGGTCAAGGAAGCAATCTCCTCAGCCCCGGTGTTAATTAATCCAGATCAATATAAAGATTTTATAATGTATGCCTTCAGTAGCAAGTCCAATATCGCTACTGTTCTGACTCAAAAGGATAGAGAAGGAAAGGGAGAGCATCCAGTTGCGTTCTATTCCCGAACCTTAAAGGAATATGAAGTGAATTATAACTTCGTTGAAAGACAGGCTTTCGCAATAGTAAAAGGGCTTAAAAAGTTCCGCCATCTAATTTCCTGTAGCAAAGTCCTGGTATATGTCGCACATTCTAGTGTGTGAGAATACATCATGGAGGGAGAAATCACAAAAAAAATGGCTAATTGGATCACCAAGATCCTAGAATATGACATTGAGGTCAGGCTCACCAGGACTATTAAAGGCAAAGGTCTGTGTGAGTATATGACACAGGACGAGGAGATGCCTGCTAAAGAGGAACAGCCAGAGCTTGTCCTAATAAATGGATCGGGATCGGAGGATGATTGGCTGGAAGATAGAATGAACTTCATGCGAACCGGAAAGTATCCGCCAGGCCTCTCATCCTAGAAAAGAAGGTATTACCGGCTCCAGAATTGCGGATACACACTGATAGAAGGAGTCCTTTTCAAAAGGAATTTTAATGGTGTGCTCCTACGATGCGTTACTTCAGGGGAGGCGCAGAGGATCCTCGACGCATTTCACAATAGCGACGAAGGTGGACATTTCTCCGCTAAAACTACCGCCATCAAGGTCCTACGGGCTGGATACTACTGGCCTACACTTTTCAATGATTCCTACTCTCTGGTAAAGACTTGCAAAAAATGTCAGTTATTCTCCGACAGAAGGAAGAATTCAGCGATGCCCCTCAAACCTATCGTGGCGGATGAACCATTTGCACAATGGGGCCTGGACTTTATCGGGATGATCAACCCAGTTTCTAGCTCTGGACATAAATGGATTTTAACAGCTACAGACTACTTCACAAGGTGGGCGGAGGCTGTTCCCCTTAAGGAGGCGACGGAGGCAGAGATTGTGGACTTCCTCGAGGCTCTAGTGACAAGGTTCGGCCCTCCAAAGACAAACATTTCAAACAATGCTAGAGCATTTGTAGGCACAAAGGTATGTCACTTTGCATTGAAAAATGGCATATTCCTTAAAACATCTTCAATTTACTATCCATAGGGAAATGGCCTAGCCGAGTCAACAAACAAAAGTTTAGTCCGACTCCTCAAAAAGGTTGGCTCAAAACACCAGAGGGAATGGCATAAAAATCTTCGAAAAGCACTCTGGGCCAACCGCATAACTCCTAAACAAGTCCTCAAGACTTCGCCCTATGAGCTAGTATATGGGAAAGAGGCGCTGCTACCTATCTCTATGGAGATTCCGGCGATACAGTTTTTGAAATCTCTTGAGATAGAACAAAACGATGCCATGGAAGTTCGGCTTGCCGAACTATTAGAAGTACAAGAAAAAAGGGAGAATTCCCTAAAGGCCATGACAGGCCGTCAATAGGTGGTCAAACAGTGGTTTGACAAAAAGGCTTCCGACCAAGGCCTAAAAAGTGGAGATTTAGTGCTAAAATACGACAGCAGGGCTGCGAAGCCAGGTCAGCATGGTAAGTTCGATAGGCTATGGGAAGGACCCTTTAAAATCATTCGGTGCATGCAACACAATGCCTTCGAGCTGAAAAATATGGAACAAGAGCCTCTAGGAATCCCGGTTAATGGGATTCACCTTAAATTGTTCCATTAAGCATCAAGCCCTACCCTGTACAGTTGTAAATAACGCTTTTTCTTTTTTTCTTTCCTATTTTTGGCCTATCATTTTGCTAAATCAATTGATTTGCTACGCATTCGCTTATCATTATTAATGGGTAAAGCACCGGAGTTTCTTAAAACACAAAAGCATGCTCGTAAACAGAGACAAAACATACAAGATTGGCAAACCTAGAAAAAATTGCACACATAAGCAAACAGGAGCATAGATTCCAATTTTCAAAATGTACAAGGTATTAGAGCATATATACATATGATGGCTTTTTATCAGGCTTATATGGAGCAGGTGGGTTACATCAACAAACACCAAGGCAAGGGGATCATCTATCCGCAGGAGTGGCTGGCAGCAACCGATGCATTCAAGACAGCGTCCGCTTCTTCCTCATCAACAGGCTCCTCGGCGACACTAGCAGCATCATGAAACGTGGCTGTCGTCGGTGGTGGATACACCAGGTCCCTAAAGTCGGTAGACCATTCTACGTCGTAGAATGGTATCACGTTGTAGCTCCTGAACAGGAAGTGTAGGGCTTGGGTAACCCTTTGCTAATGCTGGCCATAGGTCTGCAGGCGGAATCCGCTAAGAAATGGTAGCCAAGCCACGACAGCTTCTTCTTCAATATAGCGACGTAGGTCGCTAGCTGATGGTAGACCTATCCCATATGCGGCATGTGTGACGACCTCGCCAAGCCCGTTCAGGTACTTCTTCGGGAAGATCTCCTTGACCAGTTTCAAGATAAAAGGTCGGGGGACGCAGATGTCCAGCATGGACGCTACAAAGTGCGAACACATGTCGGTGTTCACCCTATGCTTCTCTTCATATTCAACACGGTCCTTGCCAAGAACCCACTTGATGGCTACTAGAACCAGTGAGTGCTTGTTTTTCGTCATTCTCTTGAGCCTTCTGGTAGAGATCTCGCCTACAAACGCCGTCTGCGATTTAAATGAGGTAAGACGAATAGGAGTATCCATCTCCCCTGACACTATTCCTAAATCTGCTGAGTAATGTTAAAATTTGCTCACCACTTAACCTATGAAAAGACTTGCAAAGCAATCTGCTACTGACCTATCACTCCAAAAAGCTAAGTATGTTTACTTGCTTTCCACCGGGCTATTTATAGAAAAGTTGACAAGACATATGTCAATCCGCCTGTAAGCAACGTGATGTATATTGGCCGCGATCTCGAGGGCCGAGTCTGCGTTTCTTCACGTTTTGGGCTAGTACATGCATCGTAGCACGGTTCAAGGCGTGCTTAATTAAATGAAGTTAATTAAGTTGGCATTAAAAAGGTGGCACTTATTGGTGGAGGGATGTATGGCCGTATGCAATTGTGTCATATCTCAAACACATCCCAGAACCCCAAGGTGATCCTCGTATCTTTTCAGGCCGTGATCATTTGCTTGGCGTAATCATTCCGGCCAGATATTTAATGCTGATACATGATAACGCAAGGTGAGAAATCCAGTTGCAGGCTCATTTTCTAAGGAGATCAGGGCGTATCACACGAGCACTTGAAAGCAATAATGAAATCCGGCCGCCTCAGAGCAATCAGTTCGTCTTGCACGAAGTTGCCAGGTTAACGGTACATGCCGAATTAAATGCAAAAGGCCTGCTTTCGCCTACCACCTTTGGAAAGTTGCTATTATCGCATGAAAACACTTGGTATTTCAAAGTCTTTTCACAAAAGCTAAGAAAGGTGCAAAGTGTTTTCTGTCTGTATATCCAGCGCAGTGTATTCACAAGCCAAGAAACTTGCAAAATTCTGCAACGAAAGAAAGATGTCAGAATCTTCAGCTCAGCCGGTACAAGAAGAGATCAGCCAGGACCTGTTTACGGCTATTCGTTCTTCGGCTGAGGTTTACATATACGAGGATGTAGCATATGCCACTCCTGGTATACCCAAGAAGGTGAAAAGAGCCAACACAGAGGAGCTGGAGAGGCCCAAAGAGTGGAATAACCTGAAAAAGGTTAGAGAAAAGTGGGCTAATATCTACGACCCAAAGCTTGCCAAGAACCCTAAATCTCTGAGAGAGGCGGCTTGTGCAAGGTTATCAGCGCCAGGGGCGGACCAAGCCACGGCAAGTAGAGTCTGGTTTAGCGGTCTTCCACAATACATGGTCCCATTGGTGCACTATTGCCCGGAGGTGGTCGACGCAGCTATTCAACGCTATAATCCAAAGACCCACTGCATTGAAGGTCGCAATTTAAAGGTTCATATCAGCCCGGAAGCCATCTGGCATATGTTATGCATTCCTGACCCCAAGACAAGAAAGGAGAAAATCGAACATTTCCGCCCAAGCAAAGGGGAAAAGATATGGAAAAGGATGAGAACCAGCTCCGATTTCCTGTTAGAAGAAACTAATAAGAAGGGCGTTGCGTCTGCTAAGGCACCGAGCATCCCATTATCGCGTGGTTCATTCACGATGACCTCCAAGACCCCATATCCATGCTAGCATTTGTTTGCGGCCGTGATTCCGATGAGAAGATCGAGGCTTTTCAGCTGAGCCTTGCAATACAGTTTCGCAGGCAGCATGAACTTTTCTGGTATGATTTTGCTGAATTCATGGTCAAAGAAATGATACAGCAAATAGAGAATTATCAGGCGGAGAAGAAATTTAGATTTCTTTCCTACCTGGTCCACATGTTCCTACATCAGAATCCCGATTTCTTCGCCCGATTTATCCCACTATCAATTTTTGACGAGCAGAACAAAAGAAAGCCGGTATCTACATAGACACCCTACCTTTCCGCAACATATGACTACTATGCCTTCGCGGACTATTTCATAGTCCCGGTCCTGAATGATTTGATCGGAGAAGGTGATATCGTCCGGCTTAACACTGAACAGACTAGATTTCTGCAAGGCTACACCCCCGCTTGCGACTGGTTCTTGGGCAAGGATTTCACGATCCTTCGAATGAGGGGCTTTATTGGCAGGTTTTTCCTGCTCCCGGCTTGCATCACAGATAGGGTGCTCGCGCTGGAGGTTTACCGGCAGGTGTGCATCATTGATTTCGTGTTCTGTAGCAGCAAAAGTGTTAAGAGGAAAAAAAATTTCACTTGCCCGAAGAGTTTTAAGTCAATAACGCTTGCAAAAAAATGATCGCATGAGCTGCTAGGGGACAAGCTGGCACACCTGGGGTTGGTACTAGTAAATGATAAGTGGGATTACAACCCTTTCAATGACCTGCCCGAGCCGCATATGAAAGTTACACATGTTCCCCGACCTTACTGGGAGAAGCGGCGAAATAACCAGACTGATAAAGATGAAGATCTGGTTGAATTAGCACAAATCCCTACGCCGGATACCAAGGGCCCATGGCACAAGTTCTACTTTCCAGTGGCCGTGGCCAAGGACAACCTTCCGATAGAGCGAAGCATGCATAACAAGTTGAAAGTGGACGAGAAATAGAGCGATGAAAAAATAAAATCTTTCTGGAGATACCGCTAGGAAACAGGGCAGTTGAAAGCTCCTTATAATCAATTGAAGGACGACCAAGAATTTAAAAGATACTGGGATGAAAGCCATCCTAGCCCGATCTCCAGTGCTAACAAGAGCGAAGCAGAAGGCTCCGATGAGCAGGAGGAAGAGACGGTGATATCAGCACAGGAAGGCGATGCCCCCGGGCATGCCGCCTATGTGGGCACTAATGTGCGCTTTAACATATCAAGGGGCTCACTTACACGCACATGGGCCGCTAAACCAGTTAGGCTAATGCCCCAGCAGAAGGATCCGATTGCCGAGGTTAGTAAGTGTCCCCCCACGAAAAGGCAACGCACGGAAAGTGTTATCGGGACAGTTTCACATGAACCAGCCGAAGGGGAAGCACCCGCTGCTAGTCAAATGCTAGAAGTTGCGGGCGAGTCTCGAACAATCCCGATGCCATCACCGACCAGTCAGCAGGTACATTTCGCTCCTTCCTCTCTTACATCTCATTTTTTCATGTCCATCCCTGCTCAATTGGCAACTCCTGCCATTCGTCCGAACCCTCCACCCTCTGTTTCTGGCCCAACTTATTCCGTGGGGTTTGCCCAATATACGCAAGCCCAACCATTTATAATTACCCCTCTGAGCATGCTAACGCCTACTGCTACCGCCCAGACTCTCCTCACCTCGCTTTCCAAAAACATTCCTCCCATTGGCCCCCACTCTTTTTCCGAGATGCTCACAGATCCCTTCCCACTGCAGCGAACCGAGCCCCAGGCAGCGACTCTTTTTCCTCGGCCAACAAGCCTTACGACTGAATCTCCGGTTCAGCCATTGCAAATGTCTAGCCCTGCTGATAACCCCCAGGCTAAGCTATGGAACGTGCCACACTTTTCTCCGCAAACTGTCACCCTCCAGAAGAAGCAAATGCACGCGCCTATGAAAGTTACCTATCCCTACGCCCTGCCTTCCGGTGTTCCTTTCGCAGGTGGGCTGGTTTCATCACCAGCTGAGTTCATTGCACAGATAGATTATGGGAAGGAAGTGCGCGCAAATAGAATGAGGCGACGAAGGATAAAGGATGACAATGCCCCCGCCGAGCCGAGAGTACAGGCTTCGTATGACGAGGCCCGCCAAGAATTAAAGTTTGCAACTATGTACCCAAGGATAAACAAGCCCCAGGGAGAAATGCAACCAGAGGACTATGAAATTTATGCTGTCGGACTGGACATGAAGGTAGCCTGGCCACAAGATAAAGTCGAAATCATGGAGGAGACACAACGGGTGGTCACTTCCGACTTCCTAAAGACTGATCGCCAGTTAAAGAAGAAAGATGAACAGCTCAAGGCAGCCAAGGACAGGGTGAGTTTTTTAGAGGCAAAGGAAAAATCCTTAGAGGCGGATATAGCCCAAATGACAGAAAGGGCGCTAACACAAGAGAATGAGAGAAACAGGCTTCAAGGCGAAATTGCAAAGGCCCAAGTAGCCGACCCAGCCGTATTAAAAGAATTGCAGAATCAAAACCAAGCGGCGCAACAAAGCCTACGGTCGATGGAGGAGGAGCTTGAATGTTTCCGCCTTGAGTACAGTCAGAAGCTGGCAGAGAAAGGTGAGGAGATGGAACGCCAACAAGAGCAGTATCAGCAAAAGGTACAGTAAAAAGGGGTCGAATTCAAAGGTTTGAAGACCAAGCTAGAAGACGAGCTCCGAGAGATAAAAGCTTCATTAGAAGAGCAATCGGCTAACCACTCCAGAGCTGAACAAACTTGGAACAAAGAAATGAACAGCTATGCAGAACAGTTGGCATCCGAGAAAAAGAAGAAGGCAGAATTCGCCGAGGCCCTCATTTCAAGAGACGCAGAGATTTCTTTGCTTAAGACCTCTTTGTTACCAGCCCTTGCCCAACCTGATATCATCCCACTGGTCAGGCAATTGTACATTTCTCACTGGGAGAAAATCAAAGCCTTCTGCCTAAATCTGTAGCCTACCCTCCGGTTCATCGACAAGGCATTAAAACTCAATCAAGAGGCCCATGACATAATGGAACAGTTCCCGCATTTCATCTTGGAAAGGGTGCCCGAGGCAAGGGACTTGCTAAATAAGCTATACTCGGTCTCAGACGAGATCCTTACTGGGGCGGGTATCGAAGTTCGGGACACCACAGCTCAAACGGAAAATAGATTCATTCATTGCCACTCCGCTTTCCAGTGTACTAAGGCAGTAGCGAATTTTCTAAACAAAGCGCTGGATGGCATTCGAGGGAGTTTCTCTGAGTTGGGCAGGTTGAGATTGCCGTCTCCATTCCTTGAGGATGGCACTATTGCCATGGCTGTGCAGATTACGGAGGTTATTGAACAGAAGGAGAACGATCCGGAGGCATTCAAGGAATTCGGCAGCCCCCCAACAGTAGCAGATATCGAGGCAATCATTCATCCACTCTCTCAGCTGCTTTTCCATATCCAAGCAGGCGCTGGCCTACCAGAGGTGCTGCCTCATAAGGAAGCTATTGATCTCCGTGGGGCACAAGAGAATTTGCGTAGTATGGAAAAGCCGTCCGAAAATGAATGGGTGCCTTTGCAGGCTGCACTTTCAAAGCTCTAACTCCATTCGCCCTATAGATGAAGGCTCTGGTCTGTAGAACCAGAGAGTTTTTGGGTTCTCTGTTCCTTATCCGAAACGCCCCTGTTAGTTGCCAAAAGTTGTTGAAATAATGATTCAAGTAGCTCCCTTTGGGTCCCTTTTTTTGCTCATGTTCGTGCGCTGGCCTGTGCGTCTCCGCGTTTCTTCGGCTTCCCGGCAGGTTTTGATCTTTCCCTATGCACATTCTTCGCTTCGCAACTTCGGCGGGCGGCTCCCCTTTCGGCTCCTGAAATACTGCGCTGGGCGCCCACGTGTCTCGCCTACGGGGTTTTTCATTTTTCTATTTGCTTTGTGTTTCATTCGGGTCGCTAAGCCTTTCATAAAGGTCTGATACTCCTAAAGTTCATCGAGGGGCCCACATCTTTGTACGTGGCGATGTATCTCAAACTTTCCTAGCAAGGATAGAATATGCTGTGTCGGGCTGCAAAAGACTTCTATTGGCCTTCTTTATTTCCTGGCAGGACCTACCTTCGCCCACGTGTTAGCGGTTCGCAGCTTTTAAACAGCAGCAGGGATGAGAGCACCCCGGGTTGCGAAACGCGGCCACACGTCTTTCACCACCTGGTTCATACGGCCTTTCCTCATTTTCAAAGTGATCTCAGTCCCCTAAACACGTGTCATTCCTCCGCAAGCTCTCAGTCGATGGAGGAGGAGTTTTCTTTCGGGCCGCGATTTGCTGCCACGTGCCTTACATTGATTATCAAAGCAAGCTATGAGATGGTCGAGCGGGATAGTGTTATTGGGTGTTGCTCGTCATGGTTCTCTAGAGCGATGTGCGGCACTTGTTGCTTCGAAGCCTGGTTGGGACCACTGCCATCATTACAAAGGGCACGCCTGTAACTGATCAACTGGATGCGGTGCTCTGACTGGCTGCTCTCATAACGGCATTGGGAATATTCTTATTCTGGCATCATTACGGAAGATTGTGGAATCTTTCTGTTACAACTCTCCATGCGGTGGGATTTTTCTCTCCGGCTATATATACTCTCTCTATTGAGGGGAAATGGTCCAAGATTTTTAGAAAGAATACTGGTTTTAGTAAGAGACACCAAGCCTCTTCTGCATGTTTATTCGCAAGAAAATTTCAGACTGTGCCTATTGTTCAGCCTTTCTGTTTTTCATGTCTTGATTAAGCTGTGAACTGTGCTTCTTATTGTCTTAGGCATTTCATTTGAGGAGACTTCTATACATTGAATACAAACTTGCTGGTCTAAATCATGTCTTAATGACTCTTCTTAGCAGTAAGAATATATGCGATACTGTTTTATATCAATTAAATGAATTGTTTATGCTATTGCTTTAAGTTTCTGATGTTCTGGAACATAACAATAACATTCAAGCCCTTGAGTCTATGATTTATCGTGCCTATCAAAAAGCTTTGGCGCATCGCCTTAGATTAATATTTGTTTCATTAAATCCGTTTTCTTTTTCCTTTCCAAAACCCATTTTATAGAAGAAGCCGGCTTCTTTAAAATTCGGAGGTCACTCAGTTTGGCGCAAAGGGGTCCCCCTTGAACTGAGTTTCCCATAAAGGCACTGTTATCTTGTCAAATTTTGGCGTCAACAGGTACTATTACCAAATATTGGTGCTTTAGACAAAAATGTGAGAACTATTGATAAGCATGCTTGTTATTTCCTAGAAAAAGTTCACTTTTGCTTCAAAACAACTGATTTGTAATGTTTAGTTTTAGTTTGAAGTTCCCAAAAATCTTGACGCTTTGCATTGAGTGGTTGCTGGTTGTCCTTAAGCCTTTGTCCATGTGACAGTGACATCCTCAGTTGATGGATGGGTTGATTGATTTTGATGATACACATAGGTTTTCTCAATGCCATGGGTTTTCATTATATTGCTCACTTGACATTGCTCAAGGATCATCAAGCCATGATGATCGCTTTGGTGGAGAGGTGGCATTCTGAGACCTCTTCATTTATTTTCACACTAGAGAGTGCATTGTGACTTTGGAGGACATTTGGAGGATTCTCAAGATCCCCATTCATGGTTAGATGATTCAGTATAACGTTCATTTTGGTACCTTAGTGATACAAAGATTACTTGGTGTGGAGCAGTTGTAGATCATTGATTTTGAGATTGACTTGGGCTCTCTTGTTGATGGTGTCGATCCTATGGTTCCCATTTTTGTAGGTATTATCACTCGACCTCTGATGCTGGATAGGAGGGCTAAGAGGTTCCCCATTATTTAAGGCATCGTTATTGAGCAGATGATGGAGGATGCCACAGTTTATTCTTGGGGTCAGTGTGTACTAGCCCAACTTTACAAAGATATGCACAAGGTTATTTACAAAGGTGGTAGCAGTATATCCATTGGAGCCATTTTTTTCATTTTTGGGGCTATGGGAGGATAGCGATTACTCGACCAGAGGGTGTGCGAGACATGAATGCTTATGATCCCTAGGATTATGAGAATCACAACTATCTCCATTATACTTAGCCTAGGAGATTTTCTTATTAGAGGGTAATTTTTGATGATGTGACAAATTTCACATGGCGGCCATACAAGGCTTGCGAGGCATGGCTAGATGATCAGGAGTAGCTGGTCTACTATAGGCAGACTTGGTTTTTGATTGGTCATTCTAATCTATTTCTTGAGAGATATTTACCATATAGAGTACTAAGAAATTTTGATGAGCGTCAGACTCGGCCCACAGATGATTATATTACCATTTTTGGATGCACTACTTAGGAGGAGACCACTTGGAGGGCTTGTGTTGATTCTAGTGTGGTAGTGGAAACATTAGAGCATTGGGAGATTTTCCATGGGGTTGGGTAGTTGGTCCCATAGATCCTATAATGACATGTGATTTTGATGGTTGGTGGGCCCGCCATAGGCCTTTGAGATTGGCTATGCCTCCTGGAGGTCCAGTTTTGGGTGTTTGTAGAGGAGGTTTTGTTGGGCACTGATATGATTGGCAATGACTTAGGATTGCTCATGAGTAGATGCATCATGTACAGGATCAACAAAATCAACAACAGGATCAACAACATGATGGGCAATGGCAACAATAACATGATGGCCAGTAGCAACATCAAGGACCACAAGCTCCTTAGGGTCCTCCCCCACAGGGGGATATGATAGCTTAGCTAGCTTAGATGATAATAGAGAGGGATGTAGTTAGAGAAAAGTGGGATGCTAGGATTATGTGGTGATAAGCCACTGAGGCATGGGTTTTGATCGTGACTGGAGAGAGGGACACATTCAGAGTAGAACAAGATACTCTTCGTTAGGAGAGAGACTCATTGAGATAGGAGTTGGCTATCGAGAGACAACATAGACTTACAAATGAGATATATGTAGCCTCTTCTATTCCCCTCATTCAGTATTAGGCTGAGAGGGATTAGTTATTATAGAGATGTCCATATTATTGGATGCTCTATGAGGCCTTTGTCCTAGATCATAGAGATGATCTCTATTTGGAGAACTAATTACCCAGACAGGTGTGTAGTCATGTGGTCAGTTAGTTAGGCAACCACATAAGTCTCTAATCATACCACAACCATCTCCCCATCAGAGCTAGGAGTAGCCAATATCTCCACCTTGGGACGACTAGTAGGGTTGATTGTTCCTTGATCTTTTATGATGTTTATTATATCAGACTTTATGTAGACATGATTTTTTTATATACATTCATTAGCCCAACTAAGGCCTCGTATATATGCATTCTTTGTATATGATATCACATATGTTATTTGATGATGTATCTGACATTCTCATTTTTGATGATATATGATATACCATGTTTCAATTTAGCTTTTATTATGTGTTATGAGATAATTATAAATGATTATAGATGATTATGGGTGAAAATTTATACATACTCATGTTTTTGTACTTTTCTAATTATATAATATGGATGGATGTATGATTTATGTTATGTATGTGATGAATGATGATATATTATGTTGTTATGGGTGATGATATATGTTAGGATATGGTGTTGTACACCATTGCATAAATTGATTTATTATAATGTTGTAATTAAATAATTATTTAGTTGTGATGCACCTTGGTGGTGTGGTTAATCACACTAGGTAATTATTTGGGGGCCACTTTATATTGTATTGTAACATTGTATTATTATTTAATGTGTGGGAGACATGTGATAATAATTTAATATTCGGAAAATATTAAATAAGTGGTTAGTGATTTTGTATTCACATGGTTTTTTGGTACATGGTTTTACCTTACCACTAGTTGTATTTTGTGTGAGCTTGTATCTATAAAAGAAAATGCGTGTAGTAGTTTAGGTTGGTTGAGTGATTTGGCTATCATTATTGATTTTTTATGAGGAGTGCATATGTGAAGCATGGCATGGGATATGTGGATTCATGCTTGGACACATGAGGATGCATTGAGAGGCTTGATGCTTCAGAGGTATTCATTGTAACTCTTGTATTGATTTATTGCTGAATAATATGATGGAATATGAATGCTTTTGGAGGCTTGGTTTTTCCCTCTTGAGGATTTTCTCAAGGTATATCTTGTGTTATCTTGTGGCTTGTCTATTTGATCTTTGCATTGTGGTTACTTGTATGCATGTTTATCTCTTATGGGTTATGTATGAAATGGAATAAAATTGTGGGTTGAATGCAATATTTTCTAATAAGTGGTATCAGAGCTTTCATGGTTGAATAAATTTTTTGTTATAATCCTATTTTGAGAGTTTTTTGCAAAGTTGAAGCGATGGAAATGCATGTAGGGTTTGAGGCATTACAAGATATGGAACACATGTTGCAATGTTTGTATGCAGATTTGGGCTTTTGGCTTGTCAAGATTTGTTGGGTTTATTGCAGATCTGAAGTTTTCCAAATCTGGATGAAAGAGGGTTTCTTGGTTTGAGTTTTCATATGAAAGTTTTGTAGGAAAATTTTCATAGATGACCTCTTGAGACAAAATGGACCTCATGGTTGGGTTTAGGTTGGTTAAGAGACGAAGATTGACATAAAATTTGATCTATTTTGAAAAAGCTGAAAAAAAGGAAAAAAATTTTAACCGTATGGCCATTTTGACCACCCAATTTGCCATGTGTAGAAAAATATTAGAAAATTAAAAAAAACCCGTGTTAAGAAAAATCTGTAGAAAAATTTATTACGTTGGGATTTTTGAAAAATAATTATTAATACCTACAAAAGAATAAAAATCAGGTTAGAAATTTTTTATTAAAAAAATAAAATAAAATAAAGTTTTGTGGGGGGGTCCATAGACCCCCCAATGGCTTGCAACTAGCGGTTGACAACTGCTAACTATTGATTGATAGTCTGGTTAGCTAATAGCTGATTGATACTGTCAATCTGGCAGTCGACACCCGGTCGACCACTGGGTTAGCCCGTCCGATGGGAGAAATAAACTACCCCTTCAAAAAAATTTAAAACACATTTTTATTAAATGAAAATTTTAATATTGAAAAATTTCGCTAGTTATAATTAAACCCACCATACCCCAAATATCATAAAGTAGATTTTAAATGGCATCGGGCCCAGTACAAGAAGGGGAGCAAAAATTCTTGAAGTTAAAAATTAAATTATATTTAAAATACTTTTGAATTTCTCCGTCGCTCCACTCGTACACCACCTGAGCGCCACCGGCTAGCCATTGTTGTTGGCGGGCTGCCCAGGGGCCACCCCTGCACCACCTCATAGGCAGATTGGACAACTTCTACTATGAGAGGCATAAATTTTTCCTAATATGTTTATTTTTCAACTTCTTGTAGTCATTAGAAAGATATTTCCATGCTCTTCGCTATGGAGTTAGTTTGGTTTCTTGAGTTTCTCATTTTGACATGTTTTTGGATCCTATAAGATATATGTTCTTTTTTCACTATTTCGAGCATAAATTTTGCATATAGAATCGGATTTTCAATTTTGAAGAGGCATTGGAGAGAATTTGCAGTGTACTACATGGTGGTTCACATTGTTTATCAATTTTAGGAGTAGAATGAGTTTGGTACTTGTTTGATCACTTGTAGTAGATTGAGATTCGAGGTGTGTTTGTGTGAGCATCCAGATGAGTCAAGAGGTGAAATCTTGAGGGAGTACATATTTTTATATGATATTTATGATGGTACAATTGATTATCAGTTTAATGCTTCTTGGTATAGGTTTACAGGTGTTTTTCAGAGTTGTACTTTAATGGTGACAAGTTCATAAGTTGTCTTCGATTTTGAGGACATGGTTGGACATGGTTTGAGACTTGGAGTTTTGTATGGGTGATAGTTGAGTGCAGGTATAACATTGGCTATGGCTATAGTGTCATGGGTATGTAGGTACATTTATGCATTTGCACAACATGATCATATATGTGGTTGTTTGGTGGTGATATGGTTTGATGTTAGGAGATTGTTCTTATCTTCTTGATGCTTACTTAGTTTCTTGACTATGATTACTCATTTGTGGACATGGTTTGGAAATCAAATCTGCGGTTGATTTGGTGTTTGAGTCTCAATGTCTACATGATTATCTTCTTTGATACTTTGATTCGTAGGTTACTAATGTGATGTTGAGTTTGCATGTTTCAGTGGTTGGATCTACGAGTTATATGATTAGTAGGAATGTGCAGCCTATTGATTGCATTGGGATGACTCAGATGTGGACTATCTATATCCACCAAGTTTGATTCATTGTTGTTGTAGACTTCATTAGTTGGCCTTGTCTGTGACCACTTATACATTGGTATGTTGCTTTGATATTGAGAGGATGGATGGTTAGAGTACCTGATTATTCAGTGCTTGGGACTTGTAGCAGGTGTTTTGATTATGATGTCATGATAGCTTGTTACATTCATTGGTTATACACTTTCAGTGGGAGCTTTTGACAGTGATGATTTGGCGATGTTGGATTGGTTTGCTTTGTGATATTTTGATGGTAGTTGTATGTATCTTCTTGGCTTGGAGATCTTGGCTTACTTGTATGTTATTGACATTGCAGTTGAGTGTGTGTAGACCTAGATGATCTTCATGGAGGAGATGGTTGTCATGATCTGCCATGTGTAGCTCGGTATCATGGTTCAATGGGAGTTTTTGGTAGTGATGTGGATGCATCATTGGTGATGGTTATATTCATGAGATTGGAGAAATGGTTTCTTGGTTTAGAGTGTATTTGTAATGATGTCATGATATACTCTTGATTCTAGATTAGATTCTAGAATATTACATGTTCTCTTGAGACTAGGATGTATGTTTTAATGCATGTTATCTCCCAGGAGGAGATGGTTAGATCATGTTGTCATGATAGATTCATGATTCTATGGTTGGAGCTTTGACATTGATCTTGGTGGTTCTCTTTTTTTAGTACATTGATCATTTGCTTGATTAATTCATGATGGTACTACGTTACATTCGTAGTTTGGAATGTATTGATTAGTTATAGGTGCTCATGGATACTTGGAGACATAGATGATGCTTTGAGTTATCTTTTGATTAGAGACATTTGCTTGAGATGGATATTCTTTGGAGGTTTCAGTAGGAAGAACGAGGAGCTTTCACCTGGGTATGGACATGATTTCATGATGGACTAATAAAGGAGATTATTCTTGGAGTGATTCATGATGACTTGGTTATATTGGAAGAGCATTCTCATTTCCCACTCTTGGTCTACTCGAAAGTTTATCATTTAAGAGGTATTTTCCCATTATATCTTTTAGATGTGTTATGTTTTGTGCTTTGTTTTCTCATGGGATTGAGTTGATTCATGGTGATTGGTTATGGAGACTCATTTGAGTATTTTTTAGCATGAGTTTATATGCTTTATCTTTCATAGATATGGATCTTGAGCTATGGATAGTTAGTTCTAGAGGATTCATTTTTGAGGGATGTTATGGCATGGTTATCTCCTTGTGCATTTGAGTTTATGATATCATTCTTTGATGAGGAATTTAGGATATGGTTCATTGATTGATTTCCAAATTTTGGAATGGCTACTTTGAGTTTGATCTTCTTGATTAGAGAAGCTTGCATCCATGTTGGCATTGTTATATTGATTCATATGTTGTACTTGATATATGAGATTGGGTGTTATGGATGTTGTTGAGGCTTCTCATTTGGGGTTGTTAGGAGATCATACTTGACACAATATTAAATTTTGAGGTGTTGGTAGAAGGACATTATGGTTTGCAGGTTTTCTCTCTTCATGGTTCCTTCCTTGATGTTCATGCTTTTGGGAAGATGGTGGCAACATGTTGTGAAAGATTATACAACTTTTTGGGTTGCATGTGTGGATCATTGTTATTGTTCTTGGTACTTAATGCTTTGATTTACTTATCACACCTTGATATAGTGTTGATTGGTAGACTTGATATGCTTTGATATTACCTATGTAGTGGGAGTTTCTGAATATGTATGTTCTTCATTGACGGGTTTGATACAGGGAGGTTGATTTTAGTTTTAGGTTATATATGTTCTTTGCATGAGTTTATTGATGTATTGATACCTTGGAGGTATGGATGGGTTGATGTATTAGCATGTGTTGTGGATGCTATTTTAAATCATGTGGGTTTTTCTTCATGATATTAGCTTAGTTAGAGCCTTTGTTATCACTTGGATTTGATGCTTGTGTTCATGGATTGGTGCATCTTCACCTTGGAATGGTCATTTTATTCCATAGGCGGCACATTGGAGGATGAGAGTAGTTCTTGCTTGAGTTGGTGGTCACTTTTTTTTTATTGCAGGTATCTTGATGAAGCACGATAGCATTTTGGAGATTCATGTGGTTTCATGTATGGCTATGATGATGTATTTCATGTATTGATCCCTTATGCAATGTATACAACAAGTGGGAGAATGTTAGGATATGGTTTTGTACACCATTGCATAAGTTGATTTATTATAATGTTGTAATTAAATAATTATTTAGTTGTGATGCACCTTGGTGGTGTGGTTAATCACACTAGGTAATTATTTGGGGGCCACTTTATGTTGTATTGTAACATTGTATCATTATTTAATGTGTGGGAGACATGTGATAATAATTTAATATTGGGTAAATATTAAATAAAGTGAAGTCTTAGTACCCAATATTAAATAAGGGGTTAGTGTTTTTGTATTCACATGGTTTTACCTTACCACTAGTTGTATTTTGTGTCAACTTGTATCTATAAAAGTAAACACATGTGTAGTGGTTTAGGTTGGATGAGTGGTTTGGTTGTCATTATCGAGTCTTTTTGAGGAGTTTATATGTGAAGCATGGCATGAGATGTGTGAATTCATGCTTGGACACATGAGGATGCATTGATAGGATTGATGTTTTAGATGTATTCATCATAACTCTTGTATTGATTTATTGCTGAATAATATGATGGAGTATGAATACTTTTGGAGGTTGGGTTCTTCCCTCTTGAGGCTATCCCTGGGTATATCTTGTGTTATCTTGTGGCTTGTCTATTTGATATTTGCATTGTGGTTACTTGTATGCATGTTTATCTCGCATGGGTTATGTAGGAAATGGAATAATATTGTGGGTTGAATGCAATAGTTTCTAACAATATATTATGTATTATTTTATAGATGCAAGATGCATGTGGTACTAATGATATTGTGATGCACGTTGGAGTTATTAGTTAGAAGAAGTGTTAGTATGATTCAAATATGGATAGAAATTCGATGTTGTTAGTTACTAATGAGTTTGATTTTGCTTTCATAGAGGATTTGTATCTTTTAGCAATCCTTAATGATGTAGTAAACAGACACGATGCACATGGGTATTGATAACCAAGTTGGCTTTGTATCTTTTGCATGGATTTTGACTCTACAAACAAAGAATATTCTTGCTCATGCTAGGCATACAAAACCCCTGTTAGAGTGTATGGTTGAGTTGTGTTAACATATTTTGGAACAGTCACATAGATAGGTATGGAGTACCTAACATGTAACTGCTACACGAATTGTCTCAAAAAAACTTTAATACATAGAACAAAGCAAGTATTCGCCATGGTGGTATCACAAAAACATCTAGCAATCAAAACAAATAGAAATCAATAGTTAATTCCCCCATTCCTTCTTCTCTAAATCCTTATGGACATCCTTAAGAGATCTTGGGAATGTGGCATTAAGATAAGTAAAAAAGATAAGACTAAAAAAAAGATAAACAATGTTGCAGTATCACTTGCCATAGTTTTTTGATGTTTCATGATGAAATCCATTTGATGATGTTTATTGTAGGAATGATGTATCCATTAAGAATCATGTTTTAGGATTGTTGATAATGATTTTCAAAAATGTATGGTAGTCGATACTTTAGGCATTGTTTTAAATTTTATAGCAATCCACTCATTTCGATCTTTTCTTTGAAATTATTGATTTTGATGTTTGTTTCACTTATCGATTGCTTTATCAAAGGGTGAGGGTGATGAGTGTTTATTATGAATGGAAATTTTATCATAGATAGGTGACAATGGGGATATGATCTTTTGTAATTTTCTAAGTTATTGGATGTTGTTTTTTGTTGTTTTCAAGAAATTTAGAGACCAATAGTGGGACCTAAAGGGATTGACCTAGTACCTCAGGGGCTCATCAATGATGGACTTTCCTATGTGATGAACGCAGAGGATCATAGTTCAACCATTTGGATTGACACTATTTTTTGAAGTTTTCTATATTTCATGAACATTTTGGATTTTGATAAGAGAATTGAATGTTTTCTTTCTTTTTTGTTTTTTTGGGGGACTAACCTAGGGCCTCGGGGGCTCATCAATGATGGCCTTTCCAAGATTATCCATGTAGAGGCTCGTAGTTTTCTTGTTTGATAGGAGTATTTTTTTGACCTTTTCCAATTTTTTGAATATTTTTGGATTTTTTATTAAGTTTAAAGACCATGATAGACAACTAAGGGGACTAACTTAGGGCCTCGAGGGCTGATCAAAGATGAGCCTTGCCTAAGTTATACACATAGAGACCACACATTTTGACTAGTGTTGACTCAAAGCATAAAAATGTCTTTGGGATTTTGATGTTTTTGACTTTATTTTGATTTTTCTTGATAGTTTTTGACCTTGATGGGATTTACAAGGATCTAATCAACTACTATTTTTAGGAAGTTTCATGCAGTTCGAAACAAGATTACATTCATTAGGGGAGACATAATTTGATGATGCAACAAGGTTCAACACTTGATTAGTCATCGAGCCATGGTTGGTTGCACATTTTATTATGGGATTGTTGGGTGGATAGTTTAGATAGTACTAATAAATAAAGATGCAAGTCTTATTCAAATGTAGTGCCTGTTTACCAAGTTTTCACTATGGTACCTATTCTAGAAGTGCCACAAAGTGGTTTTCACTTAAAGAACATTTTATTTCTCTTTACTACTTTTCTTGATTTTTGATTTTTTTTCTTTTCTAGACATTTTTCCTGGGATACTTTGATGTGCTTAAGTATAAAACCTTATAAGATGGGTGTTGTTTAGAGGTTCGACCAAAGGTTCTCCTTTAGGAGTAGCCAACTAATATGCCCTCAAGCCATAGCTTGTTGTTACGATGAAAGGACCTAACTAGTTTGGTTCAAACTTCCCCTTCCCATCTTGATTTAGTTGGATTTTTTTATTCTCTTTAGTACTAGGTCACCAACTTGAAAGGTTCCATTTTTTATCTTTTTGTTGTAGCTTCATTTGAGCTGATTCTGATAAACCTAGAGATGGTTTAACATAGTAAAACACCTTTTGTCTAGGAGTTCCAAATTCAATTTGGATACCCGATATTGCTCATTGCTGACCATGCCTTTCAAGGATACTTGCAGTGAGGGGATTTCAACTTCAATAGGTAAGATCGCTTTAGATATGTAGACCAAGGAAAAGGGTGTGGCACCTATAGGTGTACAAATGTTGGCTCGATAAGACCATAAGGCTAGATTTAGTTGCAAATTCCAATCACAATCGATGTCATTAATAGTCTTTTTAAGTATTTTTAGAATTGTTTTATTGGACGCTTCAACTTGACCATTTCCTTGGGGATAGTATGGCATTGAGAATCGATGTTGGATAGAAAAATTTGAACAAATCTCATGAACATCTTGGTTCTTGAATGGGGTTCCATTGTTCATTATGATAGTTTGGGGAATTTCATATTGATAGATTAGATAATTCAAGATAAACTTGGATATCTGTCTCCTTGTGATGTAAGTTAATGGAATTGCTTCTATCCACTTTGTGAAGTATTCAATTGTGGTGATAATGAAATTATTCCCATTAGATGAAGTGAGAGTCATCTTTCTTATCAAGTCTAGTCCCCACTGCGAGAAAGGCCATGGTGTTGTTATAGGTCGCAGTTGTTGTGTTGGTGCCTGAACAAGATCACTATGTTGTTGACATTGGTGGCATCTCCTTAAGAAATGGATGGATTCTTGTTCCATTGAGGGCCAATAATGCCCCGTTGTTAGAAATTTATGTACTATATTCCACTAGAGTGAGACCCACAAATACCTTCGTGCACTTCTTGTAAAGTAGTTTGTGCTTCTTCCATGTTGAGACATCAAAGTAATGTTCCATCTAGACTTTGTCTATATAGGGTATCTCCTGAGATGGTGAATCATGATGTTCTATGAACAAAGGTTTTCTTTTATTTTTTCATTAAGTTAGGAGGTATGATGCCATGCTGGATATAGTCAAATGTATCTTGGTACCAAGGTGATTTAGGACCAACAACATAAACAAGTCTTATTCTGGGATATTGAATGCAAGTATAAGTAGTTGCTCCATGAGGAGTTCATATTTGAGAATATTTTAAGGAATTTCAAGGAGTGAAACTATTTTTTCCATAGCATCAGTTGCTATGTTGTTGATCCTTGGAACTAGTTCAAAAGTGATGAAAAAAAAGTGTTGTTTGAAACTATCCTCCATTCTTTTATATGGAATTATCTTATCATACTTTGTTTGATATGCATTGTTTACCTGCCTGATGACTAGCTGGGAATCTCCATAGACTTGTAGTCCCTTTATCCTCCATTCTACGACCATCTTCAGTGTTGTGATTAGTGCTTCATACTGAAAAATATTGGTACACAAAAAAGAAATCTTGACAGCCTTGGGTATACTATCTCCTTGTGGTGTGAGAAATAAGATACCAACTCTTGAACCATATTGAGTGTGGGACCCATCAAAGTAAAAGGTCCAATGGTTAGAATGATTACCTAGAAGGATGCTTTCATCTATAAATTCTATTGTTAAAGGCTAATGATCTTCCATCGGTGCATCTACTAATTGATTTGATATGATTTATCCTTTGATAGATTTTCTGTCAATGTAATCTATATCAAACTTACTAAGTATCATTACCCACTTAGCGATCCTCCCTATTAGAGTTTCCTTGGCCAATAGATACTTTAGGGGATCTACTTTTGATATCAAATTTACTTGTCTATTTAAGATGTAGTGTCTCAACTTCTATTCCAAAAAGATGATAGATAGACACACTCTTTCTATGGGTGAATAGTTCAATTCATAGCCCACCAATGTGCAACTGATATAACATACTTCTCTTTCTTTGTTATTGTCATCTAGTTGTGCTAACATAGCTCCTAAAACTGCTTGTGTTGTAGATACATATAGGATCATTTCCTTATCTTGAATTGGTGGAATTAATACTAGAGGAGTGAGAAAATAATCCTTGACCTATTAGAATGCCTAATCACATCTTCCATCCCATTTGAATGTTATGTATTTGTGTAAAAAAAGGGTGAAATGATGGCACTTGTCTGCCAACTGTGCAATGAAATACCTAATGGATTGTAGTTTACCTTGAAGATTTCTCAACTTCGTTAATTTCTTTGGAGGATGCATTTCTAATATAGCTTTTATCTTGGTAGGATTGTCCTTAATGCCTCTTCTTGATACTATGTAACTTGACAGTTTTCCAGATGTTACTTTGAATACACACTTCTTTGGATTGAGCCTTAAGTTGTATTGTTCTAGCTTGTCAAATACTTTTCTAGGTTGGTCAAGTGATCTTCTTTTTTGATGGATTTTGCTAGTATGACTTCCACATAATCCTCCATAATGATATGTAACATATCATGGAAAATGTTGGTTATTGCTCATTGATAGATTGCCCCTACATTCTTTAGATTGAACAACATGATGTTCCAGCAAAAGGTTCCCCATGCACAAGTGAAAGTTGCTTTATGTTGGTCCTCAAGGGATATTTTGATCTAATTGTATCTAGAGAATCCATCCATTAGTGACAACATTTCATGCCCTACCATTAGATCTATAATCGCGTCGATGCTAGGTAGAGGGAAGTCATCCTTTGGGTAAGCCTTGTTTAGATCCCAAAAGTATATGTGGATCCTTATGCCCCTAGTGGGAATTGATATTAGTACTAGATTAAATACCCATTCAAGATAGTCATTGGTTTTGATGAATCCCACATCTAACAATTTGTGAAGTTCCACTTTTGCCAATGGTGTTATCTGTGGATGCATTTTCTGTAGCTTTTGTTTGATGGGTTTAGCTCCAGGGAGTACTGCTAGGTGATGTATGACCAAGGCAGGATCTTGTCCTAGCATGTATGCATATTTCCATGCAAAGTTGATTTTTCTTTCATTGATAAATGTTGAGAAGTTTATCTTTTCCTCAGGATCCAGTGATGCTACATGGTATGTTATCTTTGATGTTTCTAATATGCCAACATTGATAGGTTCAACATCTTCAACTAGGAATATTGATTTCCCTAGATATTTTGTAGTGGGGAGATTGAATCCTCCATCTTCAGGTGCCTTAGAGAGCTTTTCACCCTTAGATGTGTCCTTTTCTTTTCTCTTTTCCTGATTTGATAAGCCACATTGTGGTTTTCTTTAGGGGACCTCTTTTTGATTTTTAAATTTTTTAGTTTATTTTTGTGACTGGAAGATGCAATCTCCCCTCCAAAATATGCTCCTTGATCTAACTCCATTACAAAACCTTCTTTATGATCTCCTTGTGGTATATTGGTTTTAAGTCCCATGAACTCCGCAGTAGGCTCATCATTCTAGGATGTGTCCAAAACTAGTGTATGATGTTGTTGGTCCCAATCTATCAACTGTGGATAATGCAAGGATATTTTAGTTTTTTCAAAGCTCCATAAGGTATCTAGGTTATATTCACTAGATTCATAGGAATCCCATTCGTATTCATGAGAATCCATCTCGATATGGTTGTCATCAGATGTAGATTCAATGGTGAGGGTATTTACGTTGAGGTTTTCAAACATGTTTTGGATATATAGATAGTCATCTAGATGTTCGCAATTATCTGATGTCTCATCCGTGGTAGAAGTAGCTCCTCCCTCATAAGAGGTGCTTTCAGTAGTTGGGGTAATCACATTAGATGAACCATAACCCAATCCAAGATTCTTTGAGTGCTTTTCCATAATAATCAGTTCTCTTCTTCCTTGTCCATGTAAACCAAGGCCACCTTGTCCAATGAACCCCATTCTCTTGGCTATTTGATACCCTTTACTCTTTTCATCAATAGGAAGGGGAGGTAGTGGTTGTTCCCATCCTTCTTCATTATAGATCCACAAAGATAGGTATTCTTTGCATAGTTTTTCATCTTGCATGTCTCCCCACTTGGTGAAGATGGTGGGTTTGACCACCATTATGAAAATGTGTACATGTGTGATCTCTTTCAATCCTCCATAAGTCTTCGGTGTTGGGGGAAGCATCCCAATGCAAAAGGATTGATTGAAGTGATATTCCTCGCATTCCTTGTCAAGCACTTGGATGTTAAGGTTAGTTTTAGGTGGCTTAGTTGATGAAGGTGTAGTGGAGGATGAAGCTAGTGATGATGGGTCAACATATGAAAAGGAGTGGAAATATATATTGTTGCTAGGTATTTATTGGATCTTTTTGTACTTCTCCAATTTGGCACAGTAATGGAAAGGTTTAGGGTTGATATATATGGTAACTTCTTTATTGTCATAAGGAAATTTTAGGCATTGATGGAATGTAGATGGGATTGATTTTAAAGAATGGATCCATGGTCGACCTAAGAGAAGGTTGTATGGAAGCTTGAGAACCAGTACTTGACATGTAGTTTCTATTATTGTTGGTCCTATTTGAATGGGTAGTCTGATCATTCTTTCTGAATTTTTCTCCATGTCATTATAAGCTTTGATGGTGACACTCTTGTTTTTATCTATGACATCATTAGAATATCCTAGTTGTTTCACAAATTTTAAGGTACAAATGTTTAGACCTGCACTGTTATCTACTAGTACTCTCTTGACTTTGTGTTTGTGGACACAGTTCTAAATAAAGAGCTTGATTGTGGAAATATTTTTGTGGAAGGTATTTCTTAGAAAAGACTAAATGATGGGTGGATGTGATATTTCCAACCATGGCTTGAAACTGATTAGCATTAATGTTGTTTGGGACTGACATTTCAACAAGCTCTTTCTCTAATATTTCCTTGTGTTGGCGACAATTTTAAGAGCTCAAGGATGGAGATTAAGGAAGGAATTTTCTTGAGTTGTTCCACAATGATATAGTCAATTGACGGCTTACTTGTGGCTTTTACTTGGGTTGGTTCTCCTTGGATTGTTACTCTTCCCCTTTGAGTAGTAACATTACATTCAGCATCTCTACTACCTAGTATGGTTACCACACAGATGGTATGATCATCATAAGAGATATTTCCTAGGATATTATCCTCACCATAAGAGAAGTTGGCCTTTCCATAATCTTGTTCTTTTCCTTTGTTGTTTCCCATAGAATGGTCAGGGATTGGATCCTTGTAAATCTTTAGGTCTTTATTTCTAGGCCAATGTTCCATGTCAACCTCTCCCTTTTTGATTAAATCTTGCACGATGTTATTGAGTCTCATGCAATTGTTGGTAGTATGCCCCTTGATTTTGCAAAATTCACATTGGTTGTTCTCATTATACCAAGGGGGTTTGATGTTGGGTTCTTCATATTTTTCTCTATCATTAATCTTGATGAGGTTCTTTTGGACTAGTTTGTGCATAATCACCTTAATGGATTCTTTCAATAGTGCTCATATTTTGCAATAGCGCCAATATTTTTCAATAGCATGCATATTTTGCAATAGCGCTCATACTTTGCAATAGCACCAATATTTTTCAATAACTACAAATTTTAGGTCAATAGCTACCAAGTTAAGGTCAATAGTGGTAAAATTTTTTGTAATAGCAACTCTGTTCAATTTGTTTCCAGTCTTCATTTTAACAGCAGTTTGGATAAGTTTATAATTTTGAGATGTTTGGTGGATTTTATTGTTTTGAGGATGTTGTATGAGATTTGGCAAGTGATGCATAGAATAAACAATTTGAGAATGAATTTGATAGCTTGCAAATTTTGTCAATCAACACATCCTAAGGAATAAAAGGTAAGATTTCTCTATAGGCTTACCTCCCCCCCAAAAGGGTTCTAATAGAATCTATAAAGGGAAAAATTAGGATATTTCAAGGAAATGTACCATCTTGACACTCCAAGAAAAAGATTCCATTCCCTTAATTCTTTATTGCCTCAACTATAGATCTCGCATGGTAAGTAACTTCTGGGAATGGTGCTATTACCATGCACTACTTTAAAGGATTTTTTGGAAAATTGGATAGGCTTCTAAAATAAGGATTTAGTGACAACCATGAACACTAAGATATATAGATCAAATGCAAGCCACTTAAGACTTTAGCCATTCCTCCCCAACCCATATGTTTAGATGAGGATGAGGCACTGTATGTTATTCCCATTGTAGATTGAACATACTTTTTTTAGATTTCACAACGTTTATATAGCTTGTTGGTAAATGTGCTTGTTTAAGAGTTGCTTGTATGAGTTCTCCATTGCGGGATGTGTCTCATTAGCATGCCCTTATCCTAAAAATTGGGTGACAAAAAAAATGCAAAATCCCAAAGTGTTTCTCGTCACCCAGGATTGTCAAAAGATGTAGGGGGAGAGGATACACACTTGGATCACCCATCACGGTGAACATAGTATACAATTCATCGTAGTTTCTTTTCAAGTCCAAAAATTTGAAATGTGTGAAGATATCAATTTGATTTTTAAGTACACCAATTTCAAAACATTTTAGACTTCAAGGAGGATATAGCAATGTGTAAATCAAAATTGATTTGTTCAATTTTTTAACACCAAAAGAAATGTTTCTAATTGTGTTGTTTGTCTTAAAGGGTCAAGAAATGAAACTACGTTTATTTTTAACAACATCAAAATGAAGAACATTCAATTTTTAGGAACACCAATTGAAATGTGTGAGTTTCCTTGTTCAATTCTTAAGCACCAAAGTGAAATATGAGGATTGCCTTGTTCATTTTTAAAATAACCAAAGTGAAATATGAAAGTTTCCTCGTTCAATTTTAAAAACCAATTGAAATGTGAAAGTTTCCTTGTTCAATTTTAAACACCAATTGAAATGTGAAAGTTGTGAGTTCAGTTTTAAACACCAATTGAAATGTGAAAGTTGTGAGTTCAGTTTTAAACACCAATTGAAATGTGAAAATTGTCGGTCTAGTTTTAAACACCAATTGAAATCTGAGAGTTGTTGTTGACGCCAAAAATTGATGAGGTAACAGTGTCTTATGGAAAAATCAGTTTAAGGGGGACCTTTTGTGCTAAACTAAGTGACCTCCAGATTTTTAGAGAAGCCAACTTCTTCTATAATGGGTTTTGGAAAGGGAAAAGGAAATGGATATAATGAAGCAAATTCTAATCTAAGGCGATACGCCAAAATTACTGATGGGCATGATAAATCATAGATTTAAGGGCCTGAATGGTGTTGTTGCATTCTAAACTGTCAGAGACTTAAAACTATAGCATAGACAATTCATTTATTGACATAAAATAATATTGCATACATCCTCGCTACTAAGAAGAGTCATTAGACATGATTTAGGTAAGCAAGCTTGTATTCAACATATATAAAAGTCCTTCAAATGAAATGCTTAAGATAGTATATAGCACAGTTTACAATTTAATCAAAGCATGAAAAACAGAAAGGCCGAACAATTGGCACAGTCTAATAGTTTCTTGCAAATAAAATAATAAAAGAGGCATGGTATCTTTTGCTAAAACCAGTGTGTTTTTCTCAAAAATCTTGGACCATCTCTCAGTGACAGAGAGAGTATATATATTAGGAAAAGAAACCTCCCATCGCTTTGGAGAATTGCAATAGAAAAGATCCTGTAATCTCCTACAATGATACCTGAATCAGAAGATTCCCAAGGCCGTTACAATGACATCGAGCTAGAACACAATATCCGGTCATCCCAGGTGCAGGTGAATCCCTCATAATGATGGTGATGGTCCCAGCCAAGCTCGAGGCGGCAAGTGTCATCCACCGCTGCAAATGACCATGACGAGCGGTGTCCAATAGCATTATCTCCTTCAGCCAGCCCATCGCTCGCTCCACAGATCAGTCGCAAGGCACGTGGCAGCCTTTCGCTGCTCACACAAAACCTTCTCCCATTGTTTCTGAGAGATTGCAAAGATGCAACACGTGTGCAATGGGCAAGGATCCTTATTGCGGTAGAGGGAAAGTTCAATCAGCTCACCGTAAAGGACGCATGGCAGCATTTCGCTGCCCGTGGTTGTTTATTTCATCTCTGCATGAAAAACTTGCAATCTGTCACCATGTAGCATGATGTAGCACCCTTTGACACTTTTTAAAAATGATGGCCCCGTGGAAGCCCTCCGCAACCCAAAGAGTCTTTAAGGAAATAGAAAATAAAACCCCCCGCTAGTGTGACACGTGGACACCTAGCGCAGCTCCTTAGGACCCAAAAAGAAAACCACTTCCTGAAGCTGTGAAGAGTATGTATGCAAAGTGGTAGATGAAAACTTGATGGAAATCCAAATAAACTTGACGATGCATAGGCCGACGCACACACAATACAAAAAGAAACCCAAAGGGAGCTACTCAAATATTTATTTTAACAACTTTTGGCAACTATCGAGGGTGTTTCTAATAAGGAACGGAGAACCCAAAAAAATCTTTCTGGTGCTATAGACCAGAGCTTTATGCATAGGGCTAATAGAGTCAGAGTTTGGAAAGAGCCGCCTACAAGGGTGACCATTCATTTTTGGATGACTTTGCTATGTTGCACAAATTTTCCTGTGCTCCACATAGATCAATAACTTCCTTATAAGGCTGTACATCAGGTAGACCGTCACTTGCTTGGATATAGGAAAGAAACTACGAGAGCAGATGAATGGCTGCTTCAATGTTGGCTGCTGTTGGGGAGCTACTAAACTCCATGAAAGCTTTCGGGTCATCTTCCTTCTGCTCAATAACTTCAACAATCTGTGTAGTTGTGGCAATAGAGCCATCCTCGAGGAATGGGGACGACAGCCCCATTCTACTTAAATCAGAGAAACTTCCCCATATGCCATCTAGTGCCTTACCTAGAAAAGACGCGGCTGCCTTAGTGCGCTGGGAAGCAAAGTGACAATGAATGAATTTATTTTTTGTTTGGGCAGCTGCGTCTTGATCCTTAATACCCACTCTAGCAAGGATTTCATTAGAGACGGAGTATAGCTTATTAAGCAAGTCCCTCGCCTTGGGAACCTTCTCCAGGATGAATCATGGGAACTACTCCATTGTATCATGGGCTTCTTGATTAAGCCTTGATGCCTTGTCAATAAATTGGAGGGTCGGTTGCAATGTTAGGCATAAGGTCTTGATTTTCTCCTAGTGAAAAATGTATAATTTCCTAACCAGCGGAATGACATCAGGTTGGGCAGGGGAAGGCAACAAAGAGGCTTTAAGTGAAGTAATCTCTGCATCTCTTGAAATAAGGGCCTCAACTAATTCTACCTTTTTCCTTTTCTCGGACGCCAGCTGCTCCGCATAGTTGTTAATTTCTTTATTCCAATTTTGCTCAGCTCGAGAGTGGTTTGCTGATTGCTCCTCTAGAGAAGCCTTTGTCTCTCAGAGCTCTTCCTACAGTTGAGTTTTTAGGATTTTAAATTTGGCCTCCTTCTCTTGTACTCTTTGTGCATACTAATCTTGTAGGCGCTCTAATTCTTCACTTTTTTGTGTCATCATCTGACTATGCTCAAGGCGAAGGCGCTCAAGCTCTTCCTCTTTTAACTATAGGTTTTTCCACGCTTCCTCATTCTTACTTTGCAGCTCTTTTATTATGCTTGGGTCAACAACCTGGGTCTTCGCAATTTCTCCCTGAAGCCTGTTCCTTTCATCTTCCACTGCCAGCGCCCTTTCAATCATTCGGGTGATATCTGCCTCTAAGGATTTCTCCTTTGTTTCCAGAAAACTCACCCTTTTCCTAGCTGCCCGAAGTTGTTCATCCTTTTTTTTTAACTGGCGACTAGTTTTGAGGAAGTCAGAAGTGACTACCCGCTGCGTTTCCTCCATGATTTCAACTTTATCTTGTGGCGGGATACCTTCATGTTGAATCCAACAGCATATATCTCATAGTCTTCAGGTTGTATTTCTCCCTGAGGCTTGCTTACCCTTGGGTACATGGTCGCAAATTTTAATTCTTGTCAGACATCATCATACAGAGCTTGTACTCTTGGCTCAGCAGGAGCATTGTCATCTGTTGCCTTGCATTTCCTCATTCTATTCACGTGTGCCTCTTTTCCACAATCTATCTATGCTATGAATTTAGCTAGTGATGAAACAAGCCCACCTGTAAAAAGAGCACCAATAGGGAGGGCATAGGGATAGGCAATCTTCATAGGCGTATGCATTTGCTTCTTCTAGAGAGTGACTATTTGTGAAGATAAGTGTGGCATGTTCCATAGTTTTGTCTAAGGACGATCAGCAGGGCTAGGCATTTGTGGTGGCTGAATTAGGGAATTAGCCGTAAGGCTCATTGGCCGAGAAAGGGGAGTTGCTAACGGAGTGTTAGCTTGTTGTAATGGAAAAAGATCTATAAGCATAGCAGAAAAAGAATGGGCACTGATAGGGGAAACATTTTCTGAAAGAGAGGCAAGAAAAGTCTGAGCGGCATTGGTAGGCGTGAGCATACTCGGAGGAGTAATTACAAGCGGGTGGGCCTACGAAAACTAGGCGAATCCAACCGAATAAGTTAGACCAAAATCAGAAGGTAGAGGGCTTGGACTTATGGTAGGAGTTGTCAGTGGAGCAGGGATGGATACAAAGGAATGAGATGCAAGAGGAGTGAAATGTACCTATTGACTAGTCAACGGTAGTTCTAGAATCGTTCGTGACTCCCCTGCAAACTCTGGTATTTGGCTAGCAATGGGTGTTTCTCCTCCAGTGGGTTCTTACAAAACCCCTCCGATAATACTTTCCGTGCACTGTCTTCTCATAGGCAGACACTCACTAACGTCGGTAGCTGAATCCTTTTGCTGAGGCGTTAGCCTGGCTGGTTTAGCAGCCCAAGTGAGTGTATGCGAGTCTCTTGATATATTAAAATGCATGTTCATGGCCACATAGGCGGTATGCCTAGAGACCCTACCCATTTGCATTGAGGAGGATGATGCCGCCGCTTCCTCTTCATGCTCCTCAGATTCCTCCCCCTCTTCGCTCCTATCAATACTAGAGCTCGAGCTGGGGTGTATTTCCCTCCACCATCTTTCAAATTCTTGGTCATCCTTTGCTTGATTGTAAGGAGCATCCAACTGTACTACCTCTTGATGATATGTCCAGAAAGCTTTTATTTTTTCATCACTCCATTCCTCATCCCTCTTCAACCTGTTGTACATGTTGCACTCCATAGGAACAGTATCCTTGGCCACAGCCACAGGAAAGTAGAACTTGTGTCATGGGCCTCTAGTGTCTGGTGTAGGGATTTGCACTAATTCAACAAAATCCTCATCTCTATTCGTTCATGGATTAAGCCGTTTCTACCAGAATGGTCAGGAAACATGGGTAACTTTCATATGTGGCTCTGGAAAGTCATTGAAAGGGTTGTATTCCCACTTATCATTTACCAATACCAACCTTAAATGTGCCAATTTGTCCTTTAACAACTGGTGTGATTGTTTTTTCGCAGAGTTACCGACTTGACATTTTTTGGAAAAGTGAAGAATTTCTTCCTCTTGACCCTTCCACTGCTATAGAAAGTGAAATCAATGACACACACCTGCCAGAATATTTTCAGTGCGAGCACTCTATCGATAACACAGGCTATGAGAAAGAATGGTTTGTCAATAAAACCCGGCATTCAGAGGATAGTAAAATCTCTGCCTAAGAACCAGTCACAAGCAGGGGTGTAGCTCTGCATAAATCCGGTCTGCTCCTTATCAAGCTGGATAATATCACCTTCTCTGATCAAATCATTTAAAACTGGGGCTATGAAATAGTCCACAAATGCATAATAGTCATATGATGCGGAAAGGAAAGGTGTCCATGTAGACACCGACTTCCTTTTATTTTTCTCATCAAAAATTGATAGCGAAAAAATTCAGGAGAAGAAATCCAGATTCTGATGCAGAAACATGTGGACGAGATAGGAAAGAAATTTAAACTTCTTCTCTACCTGATAATTCTCAATTTGTTGTTTCATTTCTTTAACCATGAACTCAGCAAAATCATACCAGAAGAGTTCATGTTGCTTGCGAAATTGCATCACCGGTCCTAGCTGAAAGGCCTCTATCTTCTAATCAGAGTCTCGGCCACATACAAAGGCTAGCATGGACATGGCATCCTGGAGATTATCACAAAATGCACCACGAGACAATGGAATACTTGGCACTTTAGTGGCTGTGATACCTTTCTTACTAGTCTCTTCTAATAAGAACTCCGAGCTAGTTTTCATCTTCCTCCATATTTTCTCTCCCTTGCTTGGGAGAAAGGGCTCAATGTTCTCCTTCCTCCTATTTGCATCCGAGATACATAACATGTGCCAGATGGCCTCTAGGCTGATATGCACCCTTAAGTTGCGGCTTCAATGTAATAGGTATCAGGATTATAACGCTGAATAGCAGCATCGACCACTTCTAGGCAATAGTGCACCAATGGGACCATGTATTGTGGGAGACCACTATATCAGACTCTACTTGCTGTGGATTGGTCCACCCTTGGTGCTGATAACATTTCACAAGCTACCTCTCTAAGGGACTTAGGGTTTTTCGTGAGCCTTGGGTCATAGATATTGGCCCGTTTTTCTTCAACCTTTTTCTAGTTACTCTATTTCTTGGGTCTATCCAGCTCCTCCGTGTAGGGTCTTCTCATCTTGCTGGGTATACTAGGTGTGACATACACCACATCCTCATAAATATATACCTCTACTAAAGAACGAATAGCCGTGAGTAGTTCTTGGCTAATTTCCTCCTGCATTGGCTGAGCTGAAGATTCTGACATTCTCCTTCCCTAAAGATTCCTGCAAGTTCCCAGATAATTATGACTATGCTCAGCTCTAGATAGATAGACAGAAAATAACTCTGCACTTATCCTAGGCATTTGTAAAAAGACTTTGAAATATTAAGTCTTTTCATACAATAATAGAAACCTTTCCCAAGGGTGGTAGGCAAAAGTAAGCCTTTTGCATTTAATTCGACATGTACCGTTAATCTTGCAACTCGTGCAAGATGAACTGGTTGCTATTCCGAGGTGGCCGAATTTCATTATTGCATTTGGGTGATCTTATGATACACCCTGATCTCCTTGGAAATTAAGTCTGCAACTAGCTTGCCAACACTATGTTAGCATGTGCTAGCAATTAATATCCAGTCGAAATGATTACGCCAAGCAAATGATCACCGCCTGAAAAGATGAGTATCGTTTAGGCTCTGAGACGTGCTTGAGAGATGACACAATAGCCTACGGCCATACGTCTCACCACCAACAAGCGCCACCTTTTTAAAGCTAATTAATCAGCTTCATTTAATTAAGCACGCCTTGAGTCATGTTATCACGGATGTAACTGGCCTAAAAATGTGAGCAAACGCAAACTCATCTTTTGAGAAAGTAATTAGCATAACATCACATTTTTTAGAGGCGGATTAGCATGGGTCTTGTCAATTTTTTTATAAATAGGCCAGTAAGTAGTAAGCAATTTATAGTTAGCTTTTGAGAAGTGATAGGCTAGTAGCTAAGCCTTAAGCAAGTCTTTTCATAGGTTAGGTGGTAAA
This sequence comes from Sequoia sempervirens, assembly GCA_007258455.2. Taxonomy (NCBI): domain Eukaryota; kingdom Viridiplantae; phylum Streptophyta; class Pinopsida; order Cupressales; family Cupressaceae; genus Sequoia; species Sequoia sempervirens. Next base: position 568,851,664 of record VDFB02000015.1, on the reverse strand, counting down.
CAAATTCAGCATTAGCTCAGAGGTCTAGGGACAGTGTCAGGGCAATGGATACCCCAATTCGTCTAACCTCATATAAGTTATAGATGACGTTCCTAGGTGAGATTTCAACTAGGAGACTGAAAAGGATGACAAAGAACAAACATTCTCTGGTTCTGGTATCCATTAAGTGGGCTTTAGGAAAAGATTGCATAGAATACGAGGATAAGTATCGAGTGAATACCGATGTATGCTCCCACTTTGTAGCGTCCATGTTGGATATTTGTGTTCCCCGCCCATTGATCCTAAAGCTGGTGAAAGAAATCTTCCCAAAGAAATACCTGAATGGTTTTGGTGAGGTTGTTGCGCATGCTACCTATGGGATAGGTCTGCCAATAGCTAGAACCTTGTGTCACTTCATTGAGGAAGAAGCTGTCATCGTTTGGCTGCCATTCCTCAGCAAATTCTGCTTGCAGACCCATGACCAGCACCAGCAGAGGGTTACTCAGGCCCTATACTTCCTGTTTCGGAGCTACAATGTGATACCTTTCTATGACATAGATTGGTATACTAACTTCAGAAACCTGGTATTTCCACCACCAATGGCGGTTGTGCCAAATGATGCTGCCAGTACCGCTGAGGATCCCATAGACAAGGAAAAAGTGGACGCTGCAGTGAATGCATCAATTGTTGCCAGTCATGCGTTCAGATAGACAACCCCTTTTCCTACTGCTCAAAATGTAACTCCCTTGTTGTATATAAGCTTGATAAAAGGCTATCATATATAATATACCCCAATACTTGTAAATTTTCTGGAATACGGCCCCCTAGCCATTTTGTAACCAGAGAACATATATATAAATATATATTATCATTTTAAGGAAAATCCATGCTCTTTTTTGCTTCTGTATTTAAAATTTTCTGGGTTTACAAGTTTTATATGCTATTTCTCCATACATGAGTGTATTTTGTGTAAAGCAACTTTGATATTTTATTTGCCAATGATAATGAGTAATTTCACAGAACGACAACTAATTTTAGAAAAAAGAACTGGCCAAACAAATGGGAGAGAAAAACAAAAGCGCTATTTACATATGTACAAAGTAAAGCTTAATGCCTAATGGAACAACTTAAGATGAATCACATTGACTGAGATTCCTAACGGTTCCTGTTCCATATTCTCCAGCTCAAAAGCATTGTGTTGTTTGCACCGAATGATTTTAAAGGGTCCCTCCCATAGGCTATCAAACTTACCGTGCTGACCTGGATTTGCAGCCCTGCTATCATACTTTAGCACTAAGTCTCCACTTTTTAGACCCTGGTCGGAAGCCTTCTTGTCAAACCATCGTTTGACCACCTGCTGACGACTTGTCATTGCCATTAGGGAATTCTCCCTTTTTTCTTGCACTTCCAGCAGTTCGATGAGCCGAACCTCCATGGCTTCATTTTTTTCTATTTCAAGAGATTTCAATAATTGTATTGCTAGAATCTCCATGGAGATGGGTAATAGTGCTTCCTTCCCGTACACCAACTCATAAGGCGAAGTCTTAAGGACTTGCTTAGGAGTTATGCAGTTTTTCCAGAGCATTTTTCAGAGATTTTTATGCCATTCCCTCTGATGCTTTGAGCAAACCTTTTTAAGGAGTCAGACTAAACTTTTGTTCATCGACTCTACTAGACCATTTCCCTATGGGTAATAGTTTGATGATGTTTTAAGGAATATGTCATTCTTTAATACAAAGTGACACACCTTTGTACCTAGAAATGCTCTGGCATTGTCTGAAATGATTATTTTCGGAGGACCGAACCTTGTCACCAATTTTTCAAAGAAGCCTACAATCTCTATTTCCATTGCACTTTTAAGGGGAACAAATTCCGTCCACCTCATGAAGTAATCCATAGCGGTTAGAATCCACTTATGTCCAGAACTAGAAATCGGGTTGATCATTCTAATGAAGTCTAGGCCCTATTGCGCAAATGATTCATCTACCACTATAGGTCTAAGGGGCATTGCTGAATTCTTCCTTCTGTCAGTGAAGAACTGACATTTTTTACAAGTCCTTATTAGAGAGTGAGAGTCACTGAAAAGTGTAGGCCAGTAATAGCCAGCTTGCATGATCTTAATGGCAGTAGTTTTGGTGGAGAAATGTCCACCTTCGTCGCTATTGTAGAATGTGTTGAGGATCCTCTGCGCCTCTCTTCAAGTAACGTATCGTAGGAGAACACCATTGAAATTTATTTTGAAAAAGACTCCTTCTATCAGCGTATACCCATAATTCTGAAGCCGGTAATACCTTCTTTTTTGGGATGAGAGACTTGGCAGATACCTTTCGGTTTGCATGAACCTCACTCTATCAGTCAACCAATCACCATTCAATGCTAATTCATTCATCAAGACAAGCTCTGACTACCCTTCCGAGGTAGATACCTCCTCGTTTTGTGCCATATACTCACATAGTCCTCTTCCTTTAATAATCTTAGTAGGCCTAACTTCGATATCATATTCAAGGATCTTAGTGATCCAATTAGCCCTTTTTTCTATGATCTCTCCTTCCATGATGTATTTACGCATACTAGAATGTGTGACATATATCAGAACTTTGTAGTAGGAAATTAGATGGCAAATTTTTTTAAGTCCCTTCACTATTGCAAAGGCCTGTCTTTCGACAAAGTTATAATTCACCTCATATTCTTTTAAGGTCCGGGAATAGAACGCCACTGGATGTTCTCCTTTTCCTTCACTATCCTTTTGGGTTAGAACAGTAGCAATATTGGACTCACTACTGAAAGCATACATCATAAAATCCTTGCATTGATCCGGATTAACTAGCACCGGGGCTACGGAGATCGCTTCCTTGATCCATTCAAAAGCCTCCCGAGCTTCAGTTGTCCACTTGAAAACTTGATATTTTTTCAGCATTAGGGTGATTAGCCTAATCATTCCAGCGAAATCAAAAATAAATTTGCTGACGAAATTTACTTTGCCCAAAAAAGACTGGACACCTTTCTTATTTACCAGAAGGGGAAGTTCTTTGATAGCCTTTACTCGTTCGAAGTCAATTGAAACACCTTCTTTAGACACAACATGCCCCAACAGCCTACCCTGCGGTACTCCGAATACACATTTCTTTGGATTCAGGGAAACCCTGAACTCCTGGCATTTTTGAAAAACTAATTCCAAATGATCAAAATGATCATCCTTAGATTTAGAGAACACAGTAAGGTCATCCAAATAGATTAGGATAAACTTATTGATCAGCTCATTGAATGCGATGTCCATCACCCGCTAGAAAGTTGCCCCTGCATTGGATAAACCAAAAGGCATTTTAGCATATGTAAACATTCCCCACTTTGTGGTGAACATAGTCTTGTGTTGATCTTCTTTTTTAACACGAATCTGGTTATAGCTAGAGAAACCGTCTAGCAGAGAGAATATTTCCAATCCTGCCACAATTTGTAGGATTGCCTCCATAGAGGGCAATGAATAGTGGTCTTTTAGAGATGCTCTATTTAGGTCTTGGAAGTCCACACATAAGTGGATATCACCATTTTTCTTTCAGACTGGTACCAAATTTGATACCCAAGTACTATGCTTGATTGGGAAGACAATGCGTGACTCAATGAGCTTGGTTAGCTCTTATGCCATTAGGGCCTCAACTTTAGGGTTGACTAGCCTCTGTTTCTCTCAGACTAGTTTCACACCTTATGTTAGCTCAATAGTATGTTGAATGATGCTAGGATCGTAACCCTCCAGATCATCGTAGGACCAGGCCACTATTCCATACTTTTCGCAAAAACTGATGATCCTCTCTTTATCATGATGTGGGACATCTTTTCTGACTCAGAGATTTTTACCATCAGAGATCAGAAGTTCCTCATAATCACTTTTGTCTACCACGAAATTCCACTTATCATTTCGGGTGTTATTACAATCGAAAAAGTTTTTGAGAGTAACCAACCCCTTCGGAAGTTTATTTGATTTGAGCTGCATAATTTGTCCTTCATAAGTCTCGGCGATCTTTGGTTGAAGCTGATCAGAAAATTCCCTTGAGTGTTGGATAAATGAAGTGATGTGTTCATCGATTTCAAAGACTTGCCAACTCTGATCATTGTCGGGGATGGCCGGTCGGACAAGGACTCGTATTGAATATTCATTCCGAAGCAAGTCAAAGATAGGATCAAATTCAGTGCCAATCACGGCCATACAATCTGCCTCACTATTTTATCTTCAGGGAATGGTCTGAATGTTGAAAGCTTCAAAACCTTCAATCAGGTCCCATACTCGGTGCCGATAGGATCTCATACAGACATTTCTTGCTACAAAAATTCCCTAGACCTAGTTAACTATCGGTTTAGAATCTTCGAACACAATCAATTGCTTAATGCCCATCCATTCCGCAAGGCTTAGGCCTTGGACTAACCCTTCATATTTAGCCTCATTGTTTGAATAGGTGAATTGAAAGCGGAAAGACCTCAACAACCTTTCATTTTGTGGGGATATTAGACATACCCCTGCTCTAGCACCTACTTTGCTTCTTGCTCCGTCAAAATACAATGTCCATAGCTCATTTGCTTGGTTACCGTCGGATTCTTTGGCGACCTTCAGAAGCACCTGGTCTTCGTCATAAATCACATATGTGCCCAATCTTGTAGCATGATAATTCTTGAAAGGGCATTGCTTATGTCCTCGCTCAAACGAGCATCTTCTTTATCATTCCGATCTCCACTCACCTTCTCTTCCTCTAGCAATTCAACACTATACATTTCTTGCTTGGTGATAGAGGTATGTGCTAATTCAAAATTAATCAAGGCCTCATCTGCCACATGTTTAGAATGTAGAGCCTCTGATTCTATCTTCATTTTTGTGCCATGCTCAGTCCTAAGTATCAAATGTGACCAATCTAAAGACAAATATTTGCCCACTTTTGAAGTAAATTCTCGGGATAAATAGAGACCAAAAATAGGAGGAACATCTATGATCACTATGTCCTATGGAATTGTGATACTTGGGCAGGCGAATAGAGTTAATGGAAGCACTTTGATGACACCTACGGTTTCAACTATGTTTCCATCAAGCTACATAACCCCTCTTTTCATAGGTTCATATGTGAGGCCCAAAGCTTCGGCTATATGTTTAGGCATAACTGTCGTACTAGTGCTAGAATCAATCATAGTGTTGTGTAATAGATTTTTCCTACAATGAGAGTCAAGAAGAAGGGTTGAGGTTTCAACCTACCTCTGTCATTAATAGGAGATTCCTTTGTATCGTTTGCAAGTACCTTTGGTGGCTGTATGTGAAAACTGACCTCTACACTAGCCGAAGGCTCTACTAATGCCAGGTCAACCTCCTCTTGAAGTGCCTTTTGTAATAGCATCTTTTGTTCTGGGATAGCTAGGATGTCCCATAAAGACACGTTAGCAAATGATTTCTTCAATTGCTCTACCACATTAAAAGGTGGCAAACTTGGAGACTTTTGCTCTTTGGTTCTTGCTATAATAATCTCCTTCTGTGGTTGAGAAGATGAAGGGATAGTTAGAACACTAAGAATTTGATCAGACACGTCTTTGCGTTGTGAACTATCTAGATGTGAAACAACAAGCTCACCTGTGAATCTCCTCTTTGAGTGTGTGTTATAGTTAGATTGCACCTGTGGTTTTTTGGATATGAATGCGTCATTAGGAAACACCATTTTCTCATCTTCCATCTAAGAGAAAAGTGCATGATCAGGAGCAATATCGGACTCTTGCTCTAAATACATTCCTTGTATTTGCATGGTAAGGACCACACTCTCCATTGGCGAGGCATATACGTATCCTCCATTTTCTGCTATAGTACCTTGACTGCGTTGCTTCACCACCTTTTGTTGTAAGTTGCCACGTGGAAAATTTTGGGGCATATGCGCATCATTGCAGGGGAAGCACCATGGATTGATGTCATCAATAAGATTGTTTTGTCCCGCGGTTAATTCCCTACTTGAGCTTGAAGATGCGCTCGTCAATGGAGAAGGCACCGGCACTATTTGGTTTGTAGCCGAAGTTGGTGGATTAGTGTGAGGTGCACCTTGATACTGATTTTGCTGATAAGTAGACCACCCGCCTTGATAGTTTTGATATGCGGGCTAAGGGGGCATTGCTTGGTTCTGCTTGAGAGTTGTTATGTCATTCACCATGGTTTGCAACATTTTCTTGAGGCCGCTTATTTCATCTTTGGAAGAACATGATGTAGAAGCCAAGCTTTCAGGAGCAGCCGCATATGAATACATCGACTGGTAAGTTGCTACCGTACTGGTTGATGCGACGTCTTGTGCAGAGATTGTTATTTTAGAAAATATTAGCATAATAGGTCGGGGAGGCAATTTTTCGCAATCTATCAAATGATTCTCAGCTTGGATAGTGATAGAATAAGCATTTGGTAGAGTGGCTCCTCCCAAAAACTTGATCATCACAAAAATATCAGGATTAATGGACTTCAGATAAAATATGAATGCCAACTTTGGAGTCAGGTGGATAGTCACAGGGATCCTCTACCAATTTAAGTGAAATCAGACATTGAAGTCCATTAGAGCCTCCTAGGGGGCTCATCTTATGATGGATAGCTGATAATATAATGAAGAACAATCTTTGTCATTTGAGAACCTTTCATAAAATGGATCTCTGAGCTCATCCTAGGTGCAAATTGAATTAGGAGTTAGCATTCGATACCAATCCAGAGCCTTGCCTTTGAAGGACGCGGCAAGGAGCCTCAGGGCTACATTCTACTTTGTAAAACCATGTACCAGACAAACATCTGCTACATCCTGCAAATGTTCTGCTAGCATTTTTGAGTTATCTTCGGCAAATTTGGGAAAAGCTTTTAGGGTTGAAACCGGGATAGCGCCCCAAACAGCAGGCGCTACTGGGGCTACCAGGGGACTTCCAGCATCCCATGTTACGTAGTTTCTTTTTGGGGCCAGCAACATGGTGAGAGGAAAAGGTGGTGGAAATGGAATGGTTACCAGCTGATTTGTAGCCTAGACTGTCCCTAGCAGAGGTACTAGTAAACCTGGGTTATCTGCAGTCTGGGATCTAGTTATAGGCCGATGGCTCATACACCCATCTAGAATGCTATTTTGTTAAGGTTATGTCCCACCAGGTGTGCCAGAAAAAGAACAAACTGTTGACGCCAAAAATTGACGAGGTAATAATGTCTTATGAGAAACTCAGTTTAAGGGGGACCTTTTGAGCTAAACTAAGTGACCTATGGATTTTTAGAGAAGCCGACTTCTTCTATAATGGGTTTTGGAAAGGGAAAAAGAAACGGATATAATGAAGCAAAGTCTAATCTAATGTGATGCGCCAAAATTATTGATGGGCATGATAAATCATAGATTTAAGGGCCTGAATGGTGTTGTTGCATTCTAAAATGTTAGACTTAAAACTATAGCATAGACAATTCATTTATTGACATAAAATAATATTGCATACATCCTCGCTACTAAGAAGAGTCATTAGACATGATTTAGGTAAGCAAGCTTGTATTCAACATATATAGAAGTCCTTCAAATGAAATGCTTAAGATAGTATAGAGCACAGTTTATAGTTTAATCAAAGCATGAAAAACAGAAAGGCCGAACAATTGGCACAGTCTGATAGTTTCTTGCAAATAAAATAGTAAAAGAGGCCTAGTATCTCTTGCTAAAACTAGTGTGTTTTTCTCTAAAATATTGGACCATCTCTCATCGACAGAGAGAGTATATATAGCAAGAAAAGAAACCTCCCACCGCTTTAGAGAATTGCAACAGAAAAGATTTCACAATCTCCTGCAATGATGCTCGAATCAAAAGATTTTCAAGGCCGTTACAACAGCATCGAGCTAGAACACAACATCTGGTCATCCCAGGTGCAGGTGCATCCCTCGTAATGATGGCGATGGTCCCAGCTAGGCTCGAGGTGGCAAGTGTCATCCACCGCTACAAATGACCATGACGAGCAATGCCCAATAGCATTATCTCCTTCAGCCAACCCATCACTCGCTCCACAGATTGGTCACAAGGCACGTGGCAACCTTTTGCTTCCTGCAGAAACCTTCTCCCATTGTTGGCGAGAGATTATGAAGATGCAACACATGTCCGATGGGCAGGGATCCTTATCGTGGCAGAGGGAAAGTTCAATCAGCTCACCATAAAGGACATGTGGCAGCATTTTGCTACCCATGGTTGTTTATTTCATCTCCACATGAAAAACTTGCGATCTACTGCCACGTAGCATGATGTAGCACCCTTTGACACTTTTTAAAAATGATGGCCCTGTGGAAGCCCTCCGCAACCTGAAGAGTCTTTAAAGAAATAGAAAATAAAACCCCCCACTAGTGTGACATGTGGTTGCCCAACACAGCTCCTCAAGACCCAAAAATAAAACCGCTTCCCGAAGCCGCAAAGAGTATGTATGCAAAGTGGTAGATGAAAACTTGATGGAAAGTTGAATAAACTCAGCAATGTACAGACCGGCACACACACAATACAAAAGGAAACCCGAAGGGAGCTACTCAAATATTTATTTTAACAACCTTGTTCAATTTTAAACACCAATTGAAATGTGTCTTAACTAAGAAATATTTTAAAAACTAAAATGGCCTTGGACCATTCGCCAACCCTGCAATAAAACTGTTATTCGTTCTCATGAAAAAATTTGCTATATTCCTACAAGGGTGGCATCAACAATGTTATAAACTTCCCAAAGGCACCAAACAGTCAAACTCTAGTGTTAGGAAATTGATTAAGCATCAAAACCCTACAACCTAGACCAAATTTCAATGTAAGTTAACTTTAGGTGCACCAATGGAATATTTAACTATACAAAAATAGAAAACACCTAAACCATTGCAAAGAGCATGAAATTATACCCCATTTTAAAAAAAGCACTGAAAATTTTTTTTGTATGACCAAGATATGGTTGTTTTAAGATAGGGTATAAAATTCCTAATTTCCAAACAATAGCGACCCTATTTACAACAATAGTGACTCTTTTCTTAGCAATAGTGACCCTGTTTAGGTCAATAGTGACCTATTTTAGGTCAATAGCACCCATGTAAATGTTAGTTCAAATACCTCTGTTTAGAACGTGCAACATAAAAATGTCAACAACAATCAAGTTTAGGTCGATAGCGGCCATGTTTAGGTCAATAGCAACAAAATATAAGCAGAAAATGTGTTCAAGTTTGGACTGAAAATGTTCCATTTTAGCAAAAGCAATTCTTTAGAAAGGTGTACACGACCGAGAACCTGCAACTACTTATTAAACTCAAAGAAAATGTTAAAGTTAAGGACCTAGGTCACACTGGGCGTGCAAAATGTCATAAGGGGGGAATAAATGCAATAGGAAAATTAAGCAAATGAATTAAAAAAAACTTAATTCAAAAGAAGATTAATTCAAACCATACTCATGAATTGTGAAATGAAAGCCATGAATTCAACCAAATAAGAAATTAAGAGCCTTAAATGAATCCAAAACAAACAAATCTTACCATCCCATGTTGGAGTTGTGTTTGTATTGATGTTTGGATGTCAGATTGTGTGATTCAATACAAAGCATCCATTGTTGTTGTTGCAAAAGCTTCAATTCGTGTTGATAAGAGTGAACTAGAATGTGAGGATAACAATTCTCAAATGTGCTCACGAATTAGTTGTGCAACACTTCGCTATGTAAATTATAAATGATTTGTGAGAAGGTAGAAAATTGTTTTATAGATTTCCTATTTCAAGATGAACAATTGAGATGTAGTTGTAAAAGATTATGATCAATGGTTGAGAACCGTTGAGAGGAAATAGTTTGCTCAGTTAGCTTCTATTATTGATCCAATTAAGGATGTTAATTGCATAATTAGAGGATTTAGATTGCATAGTCTGTGGGATTGAAGAAATCAAGTTGAGTAGTTAGTGGGATTGAGGAATAGATTGAGAGGTTAGTGGGATTTAAGAATAGATGAGTTAGTCAACTGTTTAGAGTGAGAAATCAGTGGTTGTGATTTGCTCAATCATAAAAGGGGTTAAGATAATGAATTAATTGAATAATTAATTAATATTTGAGTTGAATGTGCAAGTCATATTTTAATTTAAAAAATAAAGTTATATTTGTTTGCTGATTATGTTGAATGATGTTGAATAATTAATTTAATTATTCAAGTTTAGAAAGGGGGAAGTGATTTAATTAAATTATTAAGTGATAACAATTTAATTGATTTAGGAGAATAGGGTATATTAGTGACATAATTAAATAATTAATTTTATTTAATTAACAAGAGGAATAAAAGATAAATAATAAAATGGTGATTTAATTAAATAATTTAAAAATTATTCAATTAATAGAAGAAAATAGGGTTTTTGATGTAAATGTTGTGAAATGCAATGATATTACTGATAATGATGTTGATGATGAAAAAATTCCATTTAGAATGTGTGATATGTGTTAGGTCATTTTTATATGTTTACAATATTATATTATAAAAAATATACTTTTTTTAAATGATTTTTTTTTGTTTATTTTAAAATTTTTTATTTTTTTTTTGGTTTTATTTCTACAATGTATTTATTTTTATGCTTTTTTGTGACGGATTGTGTTGACCTCCTATAGAAACTATGTTTTCATTGTAGGGTTATGTCTATCGACGTAATGAAGTGATATATCAAAATAAATCAAGTCATCTAAAATAGCAGGTAGCATTGGTCTAAGAGTACATTGAGTTTGGTTGCAATGTATGATGAAATACAATTATTACACCCTGCTTAAGACAATGTATGAACACAATGTTTGAACAAAAAAATTAGTGGAATTTACGTTGCTTCGGTTGCAAGAGTGTTACTACGATATGATGTTAACGAGCATGATGCAACAACTCTAGCGCGATTTGATGTTAACAGGTATGATCATTTGAATGCTAGTTCCATCAATACTTGTCCCATCATACAGGAGCTCGCTTTGTTGTCAAAGACCTACATATATAAAAAATAAGATGATTTGAATAGTCTTGCATACCCTCTATAGAAAAATGAGGCATTGATTTAAAGATTCAAGTGGAAAGACTTCATAGAGGGAACACCTTCAGCATAATTATTTGAAATAAAATCACGCAGTTCAACTACTCTATCTAGCAATAACTATTGGTAGGAACCTAAGGCAATTTGTCTTTTTTTATTTCATAGGATGTGATATGAAATATGACTATTCTACAACTACGAATCCGCTTAGGTTTTGTACTTTAGTTGGATTTATGCATCCATTTCAAATTTTAATAGATTCTTATTTTTTATTACACCATCTCTCTATTTTTGATATTTTCAAGACATTTTTATAAGAATGAGGATATTTTTTTAGTAAGGTTCTTTATTATTGTGTCTCATTTTTTTTCTTTTTATATAGATGATTAATGCTCATCCATAACTAATAAATAGGGTTATGTCACTTATTGATGAGCTTCATAATGATCAATGATGATATACCTATATATCTTATAGGATGGACATAGATGATATAGTTTCACCTTTTCATGATATTGTTATATTTCAAGATTTTCTTTCTTTCATACATCATGATGATCTTACATCCATAGAGTCATGCATTTTATATGACAAGTCCCCTCTCATATATGATAAATATGTGATACACCTTCTTCCATGACTAGACATAAGGTCATTAGTTTGGTAATACCTATTTATGATGACTATGCAAGAGATGAACCATATATTGATTATATATCTCTTATTATGAGTGATATACATGATACATTAAAAATGACACACATGATATGCTTGCACCTTCTGTTGATGAAGGCATGATGCAACCAAACAAACCATTAACAATATTTTTCCATGATATGCTTGCACTTATTATTATTGAGAATTGCTTCAAACCATACTGTTTCATTATTCCTCTCTACTCTACAATGAAAGAAAAAACCTCTTTATATTAAAAAAACCAAAAATCTAAAAAATCTGAAAATTACCATTTTTGGCCATTTTGACAATTGTCATAATTTTCCATTTTTGGTAATTTCGCATGATTATCCCTTTGAGCTTAGATTTTTTCCAAAAATCTTCCTATAGCTATGGTGACACTAAATGTCAAATTAATCTCCAATTTGGAAACATGAGTTCCAAATTATTAAAAAAGCAACTTTCTAAAAACTTGAAAAAACACTAAGCTTATTTTGAGGGCCCAAATGAAAGAATTTGGCCCCAAAAAAGTGTTGAAACGACCACCTACCAAATTGAGTTCAATCAACAATCCAAACAAATGAAATTGAAATGGAGTTAGTGGAAAATGGAAATGAAACATGAATTATCAATAAAAGGGTTAGAATTCACAATACCCAAATCAAGAAATGATCAAATTCCACTTACAAATGAAATTGAGTGCATACATGGTTAGAAATCAACATATAGTAATGAAAAAACAGATCAAAACATGAAAACAAACCACGTGCAAACCTTGCATTCCATTTTAATTGTGATGGTATGTCAGATTGCTCAATTAAGAAGCTCCCATGATTGCAAAAGCATGAAATGATGACCTAGATACATGATAATTGTTTAATGCTCAATGATGATTTTTTTTTTTAGATAAAAGGAACAAAGGCCTATATATATTATATATTATATATAAAAAGAGAATTACATTTGTATCAACAAATATAGGAAAAATTGCTATATGAGTTCTGAGACTTCAAACTATCTTACATTATTTTTCTACCAACTACCAATAGCCATACCAATTATCTATATTACATTGCATCATAATTACCCCTGCATATAACTTTTATCAACCTTATGATTCTACTATATCATAATAGAAAACTAACTAGAGAAAAAAAAATCATTGTGAGCAAAAAATTGGTAACTTGCAAAGGCCAGACATCTACTCCTCCATACAATCATCCCCATGAACTGAGTTCTCATCTTGGCTTTCAAATGTCTCCTACAAACGTCTTTCTTGAACAAAGAATTCAAAACCAAATTGAGGCTCCTTTCCATTACTTTCTACTTGGAGAATTCGTGCCCTTTCCACAGCTACATATTGTTGACCAATTGAAGAACCAACAACATTTCCCTCTAGAGCAACATTTCCAACTGGTAATGACTCTATCTCTTCAATACCTAGTGCAAATGTTGGAGCACCTTTCTCTAATCTAGTGGAGCCTAAATTCTGAGGTGGGTGAGAATTGTGTTCATGGAGAAAAGATATTTCATAGTATTTCTCCTTGATGTTGAAGCTCATTGTGACACAGTCATCTAGAATTCCTCCTTAATGCTTTGAGAAGAATATTATCATTTATGTATTGTAGGGCTAACCTTATTGCTTCAAAGATTTCATCAAAACCCAATCTAGTTTTAACACATTCTCTAGGAAATAAGCCACCCAGATACCCATCACCAACAAATATATTATACCCTTGAACAACTTGCAATAATGCATCAACATCGAGCATTTTGGGTTTGACAAACTTAGTGATGATTAATTCTAGTTCTACTAGAGATTGGAAGAGATTCAAGATATTTGATAAAAACACAAAAAGAACCTGAGAAGGAAAAATTAGGCGTCTAGCTCTAGGGCTTGTTAACTCAAAACCAAGAACTGAACATACCAATTCCTCAACCCTAGGGAATTCAATTTGAAAGATCACCAAATTTTCATGGGTGAGATTATCCTTAAAAGGACGTTCCCATGACTTCACTGGACAACTAACTCTAAAACAATTAATCTAACCTCAAGGAGGTTAGGGGCAAAGTCCATTCCTATACCTTGGGTCAGAAGAACAAGAACTGACACACAATATAACTGACCCTTTCCTTTTCCCACTACAAAGCAGAGTCGAACTTGTAACCTCAAGGAATGCAAACCCCAAGTCCCAACCAACTCTGCTCAAAAATTCAATTTTTTTCAAATGATTTAGGTGTATGATAATGAGGGAATGATGTTTGTTTTAAAGATTTCAAAGATTATGATCAACAATTGAGATTAAGCCTCAAAGACCCATGAAGTAGAGTGAATAAAGGAAGATGATGGATCAAGATCAATTTGAACTCAAAATATCTCCACAATTTAAGGAAATTGGTTTAAGATATTGCCACTAGCTCACATGAGGCTCTAGGTTCAAATATGAACATTGCAAATAAAATAAATTCAATTTGAAACTTGGGTTTTAATAATTAAATTTTATATTTGAAATCTATTAATATAATAATTTATTTCTCATCAAATGGAGAGCCTAATAGTTTCCTTTTTTTTCTTGCAGATAATTTAATATTGGTACAAGTCTCCAAAATGGGCATTAATTATGCATTATCTGGAAGAGAAATATTTGACAGTTGTGTGTATTTAGACTAAAGATTGTACTTTACATCTTATTTTTGTTTGGTTGAGGATGAGAAGTTGTACACTTCTATGCATTTTAAATTATCAAGTATGTAATTAATATAACAATAATATTATGTCTTTAGACAAAAATTTTACAAAATTGTATTAGGCCAAACTATTAAATGTGAGGACATGAACGCAATACCAAATCTTTATTATAAATTTGATTGACTTAGCTCCTATGTGTAGCTAGACTTTGATTACTATTCTTTGTATTTTTTAAGAGATGATAAGTAGTGTATAGATTTTGGTTTAATGACAAGTGTGAGGATAAATTATGATTGATACTTTTTAAAATATTTATTGATATTTTTATAATCAAACAATAATGAGAATAGTATTCCATTGATAGATATAACTATAACAAGTACCCTCACAACTATTGATACATGCTCAACTATGAATCCTCTCCTCTATTACTCATGAGCAACATGGTCAGTTGCTCCAAATTGGTCATTGGATTTAGGGATTTCAACAATAGGTAGTACAATGACTTCCTTTTCCCATGTCTAAATTAGGGTTTCTCCCCTTGATTTGGAGGTCATTTCTCTTAAATGTCTAGCATGAAAAGTGAGGAATAGAGTACTGTCCAAACCAAGGATGATAAAATCATAAAGAATAGGGGAGAGGACCCAGTACCTGAGCATGCTCCAATAGTTGTTATAGCATTTTTTGATTTAATGCCCAATATTGTCAACAATATTGGACCAATGGTTGTGACTTTAAAGTTGTCAGTGTTGATGATGACTACCCATAATTGAATGAAATGTATTCCTTAGATCTAAAAAGTAACAGATCATGTGATGCCACATCAATGCACCAATAAAACATGACTTAGTGCATAACTATCAGTCTCTTTTATTTTTGGGGTCTTTTTGGACACCTTGAAAAAAAAATGTTGATGTGGCATCATATTTGAGGATGTTGCCTTGAAACCTTAGTTATAAGTAGGGGAATTTCTGAATAAACTGCTATAAGAAATTAAGAGTGATTTGAAATTTCCATGTAAGATTTTGAGAAGCGCAAAATTAATATGCTCCACTACTAGATCCTCTCCCCTAGATCCATCAAATCCTTTGTGAATTTTGTGTGCTTGGATGGGGATGGCACACATCATAGTGGAGATGGATAAAGCATAAGCACACAGTTGGTAAAATCCTTAAACTATACACACTCATCCTGTGCTCCAGTTTTCAAGGAAGGAGTGATTGAATGTAAATAATTCTTCTCAAAATCTGGCTTAATTAGAAGATTCACCCATCTCTAGTTGAGTATCGTTGATCTACACAAGTGGCTATTGACCTATGAGCTTGAAATATATCCTTGTGCACACAATTTTTTATAGCTTCCCTGCAATCCTCCAAAATCAAACTTACATCCTAAATAAATCAAAATCCTAGTAATGGGGGAAACACTTTCCTCTGTTGAAAGAATGGCACATTCGAATTCAGTCTAAACCCACAAAACATTTCATTGTTATGTTGGTCTAGGTAGGCTTCTTAACCTTCCCTTTCAATTTTGCATTGATTCTTGTTTTTCAACTATTGGAAAATTCTTTGAGGAGATTCTTTCCCACAAACTCCAACCTCAACCTTCATTCACACCAACTATGTTTTCATTATTGTTGAAATCAATATCTTGAAAGACCTTGTAGTTGATATGATTCTAAAGGTAAAATACTACAAATAAAAACAACTCCTAGACTATGAATGGTTCCCCTACATGTGCATAAATTGTTATGATACAAGGTGTATGGTAGAAAATTGACCTATCTCCAAATCCAAATCAGAAAATCAGGGCATATGGTGGAAAAATGCCTTTACATAGCATTTTAATATTTGGGGTTTGATGCAAGAACACAAAATATCCTAAGAAAAAGGTGGTAACCATGGGTCCCTTGGTGTAATCTCATGGGACTTCCTCCCTCTCTCTTCCTTAGACAAGAAAATTGAAATTTCTCCAATAATGGAGTACATCAGAACATCTCTCCTTGGGAAAGTGATGCAAACAACCAGCTGCTCACAAAAACCCACAATGCAATGTAGACTCTGCTGTAAAAAAGAATACCCACAATACAAAAACAAATGCAAACAAATTCTCAATTTTTATTACATCAAATCAACTCATGACAACTACATCAAATGGAAAAATGAAATTCCACTATAGAGCAAACAAAAATCTGCACACAAGATTCATGAACCATGGCTCTTCCTGTAACTTCTTCTCATTGCCCCAAGCTCTCTTTGTTGATGTTCAAACCTTCATATGGCTCTTATCTTTCTCTTCACCTCTCACACTCTGGTGTATTATTTTCTCTTCACTGGTGCTGCTCAACCCTGCAACACAAAACTCCTAATGATACCTCTATAGAGGCATCT
This sequence comes from Sequoia sempervirens, assembly GCA_007258455.2. Classification (NCBI taxonomy): domain Eukaryota; kingdom Viridiplantae; phylum Streptophyta; class Pinopsida; order Cupressales; family Cupressaceae; genus Sequoia; species Sequoia sempervirens. The sequence goes on along the minus strand of VDFB02000015.1, from coordinate 568,834,922 downwards.
TTCTCCTTCCCCTTCCCCCACAAACTCCTTACTACGTTTTTCCTCAAAAAACCCCAAAAATGTATTGAAAATCATCAATTATTGCCCTAGAATTGGCTCCCAACTCTCCCCAAGAATAGATCTGAATATGTTATGTTTATTAGGCCTTAAATAAGACATTTAAATTTCTAGAAACTCCTCCAAATATTTCTTTTACTCAAGGGGCGTTTTTCTCTGTTATGGGAATTTTAAAAGCTCTAAAATCTTAATTTTTGTCCCTTTTATGCTCCAAATGCCCCCCACATTATTTATGCAATAGATAAATAGTTAATGAAAGAATATAAATTGGTGTTTAATTTCCATGAACCTCATAATACTCTTCCACAATAAAATTGATCAAATTGCTACTCTGGAAGTGTCGAATTACGTGCTAACAGGCAAAAAAAATGAAATTTCTTCAATTCACACAAAAATTGGCATGCAAGCTTGGAATTGTACCCCAATGGACCCCCGCAAAAGGATTTCGCCCAAACCTTTATAGATTTTAAAATTTTAAACTTTTTAAAAATTGGTCAGATTATTTTAACCAACTTTTGGCATTAAAATCTCCCAAACTAGAAGATATATGATTTTGATTCTTTTTGAAAATTCTACATGCCACCTCCATGAATTCCCCTACCAAAGTATTCTACTCCAATCCTTATGATTTTTCCAGAAATAATTTTTGAAAACTGTTTGAAGAGCCTTAAAACACGATTTGATAAAAAATGAATTTATTCAAATTTGAACACACAAAGAGTTTTCCAAAGCCAAGAGATGGCAAATGAACTTGAAAACACACCAAAACTGCATTCAAACCTAAAGCTTATTTTTTGTTGATGTTGATTGCCAATCTACCCAAATGCTCCTGCATTAGACACGTTGAGTAGGACAAATTTTGTGAGTAGAAATCACAAAATGGAGTGGAGTAGTAGAACTACTCTTTCAGGTTGTGGACAACCTGCAACAAATTCCATCACTGATTTAGACAAAAATAATTTCTTCCTCTGCCACTTCTAGCACTTAGTTGGGATTCTTGCCAGCCTCCACCAATTTCCTCCTGCACCATCATCTACAACCTCTATACACAAATATGCAACATTCACATTCCCATTTTCAACTACAACTTTATCTTCTACTACTACAATTTCTTCCTTAGAGGGTAAACTATCAACATTTTTAAATGTAAAATGAGAAATCACCTTTTTTGCTACCCCAACATCATTTTCTTCATCCTCAAAACCTTTCATGTATGTATCTTCACAAGGTTGTTTGAATTTCTCCCATGTAGTCATGTCCTCCAAATGACCATTTTTGGTTGCATCTCCTTCTTTATTGTTTGTACTGAAGATAACTTGTTCCAATATTTTCCTCTCAAATAGCCTATCTATCATCCTCATTTCTTCTTTCAACAAGAGATTGTCCTCTTCCTCACCAACCCACTTGACAAATTTAGGACCATCCATGTTTACAATTTCTAATTGCAAACCTTCTTCATCCACTTCACACAATGAGCGCCATTCCCATGTTATCTCTACAACTTGTACCTTATCATATTCTTCACTTGTGTGGGCTACCCCCACATATTCTTTCTTACATTCAACCCCTACCAAAGGGCTGCAACACCATTTCTTCTTGCTCTTCTTTTCACTGTCCTCTTCTAGGAGAACATTCTTCTTCTCATATCTCTCTTTCCACATTTTCATTTCCTCTTTAAACTTCTTTTCTAATATATTCACTTTAGCATGAAGCTTTTCAAACTCTTTACAATGCTTCTTATTTTCCATTTCTTTCCAATATTGTTCCTAGAACAAAATTTTTACAGGCCTCCTCATGATCCATCCCATCCTCTCAGGTATAGACTGCCTCATGCTCGATGATCGGTCTACACACTCTAACCCTCTAACTTCATTCTCCAATCGTAAGTCCTATCATAGACTGCCTCATGTTTGGCACTTTTCCTATGCACTCAGAAGCTCTGACTTTGATACTACTAATGCAAATAACCAGCTGCTCACAAAAACCCACAATGCAATGTAGACTTTGTTGCAACAAAGAACACCCACAATACAAAAACAAGTGCAAACAAAGTCTAAATTTTTATTGCATCAAATCAACTCATGAAAATTACATCAAATTGAAAAAATGAAATGCCACCATAAAGAAAACAAAAATCTGCAAACAAGACTAATGAACCATGGCTCTTCCTGTATTTTTTAATCCCTACCCCAAGCTCTCTTTGTTGTTGTTCAAACCTTCATACGACTCTTATCTTTCTCTTCACCTCTCACACACTAGTGTCTTATTTTCTCTTTAGTGGTGCTGCTCAACCCTGCAACACAAAACTCTCAAAGATACCTCTGCAGACACATTTTTCTCCTTCCCTTCCCCCACAAACTCCTTACCACATTTTTCCTCAAAAACCCCCCAAAATGCATTGAAAATCATCAATTATTGCCCCAAAATGGACTCCCAACTCTCCCCCAACAATAGCTCTGCATATGTTCTATTTATTCAACCTTAAATGAGGCATTTAAACTTCTAGATACTCCTCCAAATGCTACCTTTACTCAAGGGGCATTTTTCTCTATTATGGGAATTTTTAAAACTCTAATTTTATTTTATTTTGTCTTTTTTATGCTCCAAATGCCCCCCACAATATTTATACAATAGATAAATAGTTAATTTGAAAGAATAAAAACTATTATTTTATTTTCATTACCCTCATAATACTCTTCCACAATAAAATTGATCAAATTGGTACTTTGAAAGTGCTGAATTGGATGCCGACAGGCGAAAAAAAAAAAAAAAAAATTCTCTGATTCACACGAAAATTGGCATGCAAGCTTGGAATGGTACCCCAATTGACCTCTGCAAAAGGATTTCACCCAAACCTTCACATATTTTAAAATTTTAAACTTTTTAAAATTTTCTCACATTATTTTAACCAACTTTTGGCATTAAAATCTCCCAAACTAGAAAATGTATGACTTTGATTTTTTTTGCAAATTCTACATGCCACCACCATGAATGCCCCTACCAAAGTATTCTACTCCAATTTTTATGAATTTTTGAGAAATAATTTTTGAAAACTGCCTATAGAGCCTTAAAACAAGATTTGATAAAAACTAACTTTATTTAAATTTGAACACACCAAGAGCTTTCAGAGATGTCAAATGAACCCCCAAAACACACCAAAACTAAATTCACACCTAAGCTTATTTTTTTGTTGATGTTGATTTCCAATTTGCTCAAATGCTCCTACATCGATGGGGCTCTCTCCTCCTACCAATCAAATAGTAATAGTTTAGGTTTTAGACTAGTTTGATTTTTAGCTTCTTGTGTGTAAAGGAATGTTGGCATTATTAGTCTCTCAATGACACATATTTCAAAATAAGTTTATTAGTTCATGTTAAAGGAATAATACTTATGCATCCATTGCATTCAATTTCTTTCATTAGTTTAGCTAATCATCACATAAAATTAAAAAAATTGAGCAAAAATTCTATAGTTTGTATTTAATTTTTTATTTTAAATAATTGTAAAAATTTCATTTATTTACTTTTATTGGTTCAAATTGAGAACAGTCAATACAAAATTCATTTTTTTTTAAAACATATCTATATTTACCTAACTCATTGAATCAAATCTCAACTATATTAATTGCTTGAATGGCATGAACACTATTGTATATGTCATACATTTTGATATTATTGTGTTTTTTTTATTGGTTGATTTCAGAAGCAACTTTTGCAAAAATAAATTGTTTTTTAATTAAAAAAATTGTAATGCATTAATTTTTTTGGCTAAGTTGTCAACCCTATTAATGTTTTGAGTGAAAAGGAATATTGTTATAGATATGATAGGTTGCAAAATAAAATAAAATTGAAAGGTATTATTGCTTACAATGAAATTAAATTATCATTCAATTTTTGAAAAGAAATTGTAATGCATTAATTTTTTTGGTTAAATTGCCAACCCTATTAATGCTTTGAGTGACAAGGAATAGTGTTATATAGATAGGATAGGTGGAAAAATAAATTAATTTGAAAGGTATTTCTACTTACAATGAAAAATATTTGGAATTAGTTTATAGACATGATAGGTGGTATTGGATTTAGAATACATTATTTTTATGGTTGAATTTCAATTGTATTAATGTCTTGAATAATATTGAATAATGTTGTATATATCATAATATTGCAAAGACATATAAATCTAAAAATATGTGCAAATCTATGGTGAGATATGTCACCCAACAAATTTAATCAATATTAACTTCATTGAA